>JAAHCF010000339.1:0-39528 GCA_038367545.1 Beauveria asiatica | reverse complement strand
GTGAAGAAAAAACAGCCAAAAAACAACAACGGAAGGAAAAAAAAAAAAAAAAAAAAAAAAAAAAAAAGCGGAACGCATCCCAAGGCAAAAACCAAACAAAAAAGCAAGCATTTCCCTAATAAATTACACATCCTTGCATGCTGTGGCCAAATGAGAGCCTTGGGACCGCCGTCGTGGTGCATGAAGCGGGCGGAGCGACGCCGGCAACAAAGGGTTTGTGGCCGGTGGTCTAATATGTGTAAATAACGAGTGGGAACACGAGAAACTGGGAGCATCTTGGCTTGCTTTGTCGGCTGCCGATGAATAGGTACCGAGACGCCTTGACGAGGTCTAGTCTAGCCAAGCCGCCTAGACCGACCAAAGGAGTAACTTACAGCGAGGTCAAGTGTCTTGTGTGGAGAGGCAAAGGGTGTCATTGTTCCCCTTTGGTCCATTCATCGCTCGGCAAGACGCCACGGGGTCCGGATCAGAGTGCATCTGCTGTTAGATGCGCGTGCGTGCGCTGGCAGCCCTACCAGCCTGCCTGCCTGCCTGCTATTCTCGACCAGGGTTGAGCACGACGATTTCCGAAAGCTTTGCACCATGCACCGATACGACTCTGAGAGATTTCCTGTCATTGTGCACGCCCGCACGTATCGTCAACAGCAAACCTACCCTGTGCAGCTCACAGGGCCATTGCCTGCTTCTAGATGCCGCACGTGCATGATCGGCGTGTCTGCGACTGGTCATGACCATCTTGGCCTTGGCATGGTGTAAAAGCGTTCAAGTTCGCAACGGCTAGGGACAGTGTCATGATGCAACACCTTTTTGACCTACGCTGCTAATGAGTTGGTCAAAATTTGTAGAACCTCCATCATCATCAAGTCCCTTTGTCGCCTTAGAAAAGAAGCCTACAGAAAAAAAGAAAAAAAGTAAACATTAAAATTACAAAGTCATTCTTAGCCATCAATTAGATAACAGTCACGGGCAAAATTGCAATCGTGTTAGTGTGCCCGATGTGTCCTGCGCAGTCTCACCAGCAAACATCCCGTCCAAGCGTCCGAATGCCTCAATCTGTGGAATCTCCGCTTTCTTTGCGTAAAAGAGGCGTAAATCACTGCACGCTTTCTTGAGACACCGAGAGTAATTTATTGCGCCCGCTCAGTTCATGTGGCGGCGCTTGTATCTTGTTCGCCTCAACCGGGCCTGCTTTGTCCAACAAGTCGGCAGTCGGCATGCCGCCAAGAAGCGAGACAGTCCTCTGTTCATCTTGTGCCGAGAAAAACCTCCACCAAGAATCACGCATCTCGAAAATGTCTGTGAGTCTTGACATCCAGCTCCAAAGAGTCTTGAATCTGTTGAAAGTCCTTTGCTGCGAGAAACCCCAAGTCAACAGCACATCAAAATCCGGCCAAGTTTGATACCAGCGCCGATACAACAGCAGCCCGTCTTTACGCATATTGCGCGGTCCACAACTTCTAAGAATTTGAAATATCATAACTAAAATGTGATGGTGTAGGCTTACGACTGCCATCCCAGCTGGAAGCGCTCAAAAGTATCACGGCGGAACTGGCCATGCCGGGTTTACTGCTGCATCTCCACAACACTTGGCAATGGTCAGTCACGATGTAGCTCTAAACTCTATCGCCGTCGCATAGAAAGCCGTGCCACTTCTGGAAAAGTGCTTAGCAGGCGAGGTATGGAGCTCAAGTAAAATGCCCGTCGTCTCATCTATAAAAGCAGATCATGGTAGCCTGGCTTACACCCAATGCAGCCACGGAAGCAAGAACCGAGCCTCAGACTTGCCATTTATCTTCGGTGCGGCCTACGTCGTCTTCTCAAGCCCCTTTCCTTCCAAAGTACAGCTCGGGCAGATTCTAGTCGCATCATTGTCACGTCCTACGACGCAGGCCAGCAAGCAATCGAGGGATCTTGCTGCAAACTCGAACCACCTCGATGCCAAATAAACTCAAAATGCTGAGGCGCCTGTCATGAAAGCTGACGTGCTGCATACATACAATGTCTCCTTATCACCTGCAGACCATGCAGCCAAAAGTGTCACAGAAGCACGTCTGCGCAATTAGTCCTGGGCAGGTGCTCTCGTGCGCCTTTGGTCCGATGGAATTCTTCGGCCAACAAAATGCCCAGCGTATGACTTGCGGATGCCGATGAAAGAACTGCCTGTCTTGGTGAAGCCCGCAGACGCCGGTTTTCAAGACGAGTGTAATTTGCAGTCTCTCGACTTGGGCCCCGCATGTATTAGTTAGGTAGAGCTGGTGTTGCATTCTGCAGCCACGATTTGATTGTTACATGCTGTGAGAGTGGCTTTCAATTTCAAGATTCGTTGCAGGTTCGCACTGGTTCGCAGTAGCGCAAGCCCGGCTCTGGCTCGTAATTGATCTTGATCAAACTTACGGGCAGTTGGCAGCCTCGCTTTGCTAAACGAGGCTTAACAAACCATCTTGATGACTGCAGATTATATTAAATAATAGTTTGTCGATGCTTATATCGTAAAGGGTTAAAAGGCGCCACTAGCATGTCTCAGCTCACCGGTACCTCGTCTGTCACGCCAAAAAACACAGACGCCTGTCTCTTGGCGTACAGTTATTGTCCCTCATATGTGACATCGTCCATCTTAACCTCAGCCCGTCTTTTACACATCTACCATGTCCGCGTAGCCATTCTCTCGCAACGTGTCGTGCACCTGCTTCAATACAACCGCGTGAATGCTCGGCGGCGCCGCGACGACGCCAAAGTTGCGCACAAACTTGCGACCCGCCAGCCAGTCCAGCGGCCTGCCGTCAATGTCGGTGATTTTGCCGCCCGTCTCCTCGTAGAGCAGCATCGCGCCCGCGTGGTCCCATATCTTGCCCAGCCGCTGCCGGCTTTTATAGACCTGCACCGTCGTGTCGCCGAGCCCCATGGCGAGCACCGTCCAGCGCAGCACCCACGGCAGCAGGTCGCAGCCCGGAAAGGCGATGCCCAGGCGCGCCGTTAGACGCTCGTGGATCCCGGGGATAATTGAGTCGGCCATGTCGTGGCTCGTGACGAAGCGTAGGTCCTTGGCGCTGCTTACCGGCGGCTGCTGGGGAAGCCTTCGCGGTGCCACCGCGTCAACCTCGCCGTGCATGGGTCGCACAAATGAGCCATGGTTCTTGACAGCAAAGGCAATGCAGCCACCGTTGGATGGGTCAATGTCTGGGTTGTTCATCGGTGCCTTGGCATCCATTGATGTGTTGGGACAGCCAACAGCGCCAAGCATCTGCTGTCCGTCGACTAGCAGTGCAATGTTGATGGCATAGACTTGCCCCATCATATAAGTTCTGGTGCCATCGATGGGATCAAATACCCATGTTCTTCTGGGCTCCGGTACACCAGATCCGCAGAGGTCGACAAGATCACACAGCTGCTCTTTGGACTCTGGCACCTTTGTGAGCCCGTCACGGGGCACGGTGCTTAGGAGCTCCCAAACGCGATTGAGCAGTGCATCATCGTTTCTCAAATGTGATGCATCCTCCTCGCCGACAAAATTGTCTCGAGGAAATGCTCCTTTGAAAGTTGCTGCGAGCAGTCCCTGGACTGCGAAATCGGCGACGGTGACGGGGCTCAGATCGTTCTTCTCAATGCCGGCCTTATCCTGGGCGGAAACGACAGTCTGACTGAGTTTTGAGGCCTTTTGCAATGCATCAAAAGCGATTTCTAATTCTTTCCGGTAATTGCTTTCCATTCTCAGAAATTATTCCAATTCACGTACATGGCTCAGTCTTTTCAATGACTCTGCTTCACTAGGTAAAAGGTCGCACCCCGATTGAGCGATCCATATCCGCTACGTGCATACATCGTCAACGGCTCCAACAGCCTGTCAGGCATGCAACTGCACTTGCACACACGACACAGCGCAAACAAACTCTTGCGAGGCGAAAGGCGCGCCAATCTATCGGATGCATAAGACTTGACCTGGCGCTCATGGCCGAAAGCGAGGCTCCGCGCATCGATCCCAACGCCATCACGACCGCGCCTGACCACGATTCATTCACGCTTGTGCCCGTTATTCGAGATCTTCTGAGGACACGGTACTGCGCCCCGGGCACCATTTTCCTCGTCGAAGGCATTGAAATTATCCCAGTGTCAAAGACTGGTCGATGGCAAGCTGTTCGACTTCTCCTTGGCGATGGCGATCTTTGCGTGCAAGCGCTCCTCGGCGCCGACTGTCACCGGTTCGTGGAAACGGGCGAGGTTTCGCCCGGCTTCTACATCAAAGTAGATCAGTTTGATTTGGAATGGGAGGCTATGGGCTCCGAGGATGGCGATGCTGGTGCCGAGAAGAACCAGAAAATGGTCTTTCTCGCGTTGCACAATCTCGTCACCATTGGATGGAACGACTCGTATCGCGCAATGATTCAGCAATACAGAGGCGAAGCGGTGACTCCCGACGGGAACTTCTCTCCCAAGAAAGATCAACTCAAGGAGTCAGAGCTACAAATGATGCCTCCGTCACCATCACTCGTTCCCGGTGCCGCAGCTGGGGAGGAGCCCATCGCAGTCAAGACTGAGCCACAATCATCGGGATACGGTGACGACTTTGACATGGATGACGCTTTCGAGAATATGGAGAGAATGGTATTTCCCAACTCGAAAAAAGGAAGCACGCCCAAAGCAGCTCCATCGTTGCGCGCACGGGGCCCAGTGGCGCTGCCTCGGGACTGGTCCGATCGCCAGGTGCCACTGAAGCTGACCACACTGCATGCGATCCCGTCACTGCCGTATGCTCAGAATTGGACATGCAACATCCTTGCAATTATTGCTTCTCTATCGCCGGTCGAGTCCTCATACCTGCCGCCGTACAAGCAGCGAACGGCGCGGCTGACGGACCCCTCAACCGCCAAGCAGGTACACTTGACAGTGTTTCTCGACCCGGAGTCGTTCAACCCCGCTGTTGGAAGTGCAGTCCTTCTCACTGGTGTCAAGAATCATCGATTTGATGGTGGTAGCTTGAAAAAGTATGCGAGCGATGTCAAGAATGGAAAAGAGTGGTGGTTCGAGGACCCTGTCGACCTGGCGTGGTGTGATGTAGCTGGAATCAAGTCATGGTGGAAGCAAATGGAGGGCCATTGAGACGTATGACGGTCGATCTACATGATATTCCTGATCATGATATTGGCTATACATGTACATTTGATGTCGGACAGCAAAAGTCCCTGTCATTGCTAATAGAGCGCCTGCGCCATCACAGATCGGGCGCACGGCAGCAATTGCAAATATTCGAAACAAGCCCTAATAACTCAGCAAACGGTTCTCTGCAGATTTTTTTCGTATTAACTACAGAGCATCTCCTAATCGCCTGCTAACCAGTCGATGCAGACAAGACGGTTGAATTACACTGGGTCACGGTGCTGGCGCCACACGTGCTAACGTGCCACGCACTGTGACTGACTCTGCGGCCCAAAACTCCAATCGCGCACTGCCAGCGACGACATGCACCTCGGCCAGCGATATTCAGCTCACGGCTGCAGCAATCTGCGCAAGGCCGCTGCACAGGGTTGCATGCATGCATCCAAGCCATTGAGCTGTTCCCTTTTCGTGCGCCAAGAATATCGCGCAGACGCCAGTCCAGTCCCTTTTCCCCCACACGCAAACGACGGCCTGCTGCCCAACCCCGAGCTGCCCATTTTCACTCATAAGACCGGGGGGATTCTGGACGCAGCAGTCCTTCTCTCTGCCCCCGTCTCGGGATATTCCAATCTCCAGCATCTAGCAAAGGGCGCCCTTTTCCATATTATACAGCGCTGAGAAAATACACTCTTGGTGCGCTTTCGAGTGTTCATGGACCTTCAGGGACTGGATACGCACCAGAGGCAGCTAGTCATCGATGGCTTCCTCGACAGCTTGTCGTCATGGGATTTGATCTATCTCAGGCGGCGCATGCACGTTCACGAGTCCCGCATCAAGCTCGCCTCGCTCGAGGACCTGCCCGCCGAAATCATCATTTACATTTCGCAGTTTCTCGAGCTCGAGGACCAGCTCGCGTGCGCCAACGTCTGCCGCAGCTGGCGCGCGGCCTGGACCTTTGGCGCCGTCACCGCGTCGCTCTGCTGCCGCTACTTTTCCGGCCTGACGGAAAAGTACAACTTGCCTCACTCACAAGGCCAGGCGCTCTTTTCCGAGTACGCGAGGCTGTACATTGACAAGTACCTGCGGCCGCGGCCGAATGCGTACTTTTCGTCGAGGTGGTTTGTCGGCGGCAATGAGGCGCTGAGCTTCGAGGACATGCGCGAGGATGTCTGTCATCGCACCGAGTGTCTCGACTTTGGGTTGCGCACCTTTCAGGTGTGCTATGACGACGGTCTGCTTGCTTGGCAGCCGGATGAGGCCTTTGTGGTCGTCAGTGATCTCAAGACTTTGACCCGCAGCAGATGTAGTTTCGGAGCGAGCCTGGTCGCCGGTCACAAACTGGATCTTCAGGCCGTGACGAGGAAGCTGATTGTGTTTAGCTCCATTGACTTGAGCGCAGGCAGCCAAGCCTGCCGTGAAATGTGAGTGCTGTCAGTTCGAGTACGGGGTCCACACTGACAAGGACTATTTCAGTCAAATATGGAATAGAAACTCCGACGAATGGAGGCGGCTCTCATTGCCAGGCCGCTTCGCCAAATGCTACGCTCAAGATGGCGCTGTAGTTGTTGTCACCAGCAGTGGCGACGCATTCTACTGGTCATGGGGCGGATCAACCGTAGACCTTCAAGCGACGGCTTCTGCACTGACAGCTCCGCCTTCTGAATGTGTACCCTGCTTGTCCAAGGTCCCCGGGGCCGTTTTTCATCCAACCGAGGATGGCGTATTCTTCCTAATCTGGGTGTATAAGCCTGTGCCACTTGGTAAGTCTGACAGACATCGCGTTGTTGTGCATGGCTAACATGGCTTTAAGATGATCGCGTTCATGTCATTGTTGTAGCCAAGTATAAGCAGGGGAAGCCGGTTCAGAGATATGAGACAACAGTGGCAAATCCGGCGCGGAACTCCGGTCTAGTTCATCCCTACTCGGACGGCATCCTTCGATTCTCATTACGATGTCAAAAGATGAACAACCACGGGCTTTACATGCTCGGCGTAGGTCAGAGTTGTCTTCACTACCACGGAAACAAGAGCCCGCTGGCCGTGTCCGAGTGGAAGCTCGTATGCTTCAACGTGCTCACCGAGACGTTTGTCCACCGGGCGTACGAAAAGTGCCTCATAAGCCCCAAGTACCACCGCCCGACCTGGGACTGGGCCGAGTGGCACCAGATCCAGGCGTGGGACGACTACCTGGTGGTGCTGTGGCAGCCGCGGTCGCACGTCATCCACGAGCCCTGCACCTTTAGCGAGCTGCTGCTCGCGACGGACAATGTCGCGTGCGTCGCCAGCTCCCAGCAGGCGTTTGGCGACACGATTCGCCCGCGCCAGCTCGAGCCCGCGCTCACCATTGACTCGTTTCACCAGCGCCGCGCCGGCATCGCCAACCACGTCTTCATGGACGACGACTTGATCGTCTACGCCGCGCCTGACTCGATCCTCGTCTCGACCTTTAGGGGCGCCAAGAACGTGGCCCTCCCGCCGCCCATGGACGGGAATCCCATGGCCTCCCTCGCGAGCCTGCCGGCGCCCACGCGGGCAGAGCCCCCGCAGCCGGGGCCGGCGTGGGACTGCGAAGTATATACAACACTCGAGCCACCACGTTTACATGCCTAGCATGATGCGCGCGATGTTCAATTAACGCGTAAAACAATCTTAAATATAAAGCTTTTCAGCTTCATGCGCCCGTGGGCTTTATTTCTTTGCTTTTTTTTCCTACCCGCCTTATCCCCTTGGCATGTCTGACTCCTGGGTTCGTTGTGATACAAGCCAGGCCATTCTGAGACGTTTACGAGCAGCGGTATGACAGTTTGCAAAGCCCATCCATTGTAATTTTTGTCGGCCGAACCCCCCGTGTCTACCCCGGAGCTCGGCGAATTTCAAGCTCGATGCATGAGTCTTGCCGTGATGCGCACGGCGCTCTTGAACCTGTCGCGAGTTATTAGCGTCCCATTCAGACGAAACCGGATACGATAATCCAATACCATGACAGTTTCATAATGACAGAAACAACCTCGCAAACATTGTAGAGAATAATTACTGGCGATTCGAGGCCCATCATATTATGAAGCTTTGTGTCGTTCTTTACGTCTGATATTTATCCCCAGAACTTGTATTCTGATCTATTTCGTTTTCCATCGGCCGGTCCGGAAGTTTTTCATCTACTATTCATTGGTGGTTTTACTTTTGTGCCGAATTCCAACTTTCTCATTCGTTATATATTTTCCAATCATGTTCAAGTCGAGAAGCTCCCTGGTCGCATTGTTATGTGCGCTGGTGGTTCTTTTTCTGGCGTTGGCCGAGGCTGCTCCTCGCAACGGGAACAACGGCAATAGTAATAGCATTGGAGGCAATGGAAACGGAAATGGAGGAAGAGGAGGTAACGGAGGCAATAGGAATGGCAATCGAGGCAATCGAGGCAATCGAGGCAATGGAAACGGCAATGGGGGAAGAGGAGGCAATGGAGGTGGTAACAGAGGCAATGGTAACGGCAATGGAAATGGTAATGGGAACGGCAACGGAAACGGAAACGGAAACGGTAATGGCAATGGAAACGGCAATGGAGGCAACAATCGTGGACAGCGGCTCACTCCGCAGGAACAGGCAGCTCAGGAGCCAGGTGGCATATCCGAGGCCAACGACGGCTTTACTATACTTGACATGACGGTCAATATCGGGTACGGGCAAACACAATTCCTCAACAATCAGCTATCCACAAGACTAAACATGTATTCAGGAGACTCCCCATCCGCTTCAGGGTCAGCGCTCCCGCCGACCAGTTCACCCAGAAGTCGGGCGTGCCAGGCGCGCAAGCCGCGCCCAACACCGACGGCAACATGGGCATCAACGTACTCCTCCACGGTGACGGCGGGCAGTCCTTCTTTGCCTATCCCAACCAGGGCGTCAAAGCAAATCTGATGGGCGTTGCGGTGCTCGCGCCGGACGAGGACCTGAAATGGGGCAGCGGCGACCGCAACGGCGTGACGCGGCCCAACGGCGCCGCGCACTCTGCCGCCGTCAACGAGCTCATCCAAAACGTGCTCCCCCAGGTGGTGGCCTTCAACCGGTCCAACGTCTTCTTCACCGGCGTCAGCGGCGGGTCCCTCACGCTCTCGGGCTTCTTCATGCCCGCCTTCATGGGCAACTACCCCAACGCCGGCGTGCTGCTGTCGTGCGGCGCGCTGGAGCCGCAGGTCCGGTTTGATCCGCAGGCGGCGGCCGCGCTCGCCAACACGCGCATCCACCTGCAGTCTACGTTCAACGAGCTCGACTTCCTGCAGCCGCTGATCCCGGCCTCGCTGGCGGCGTACGAGCGCGAGGCGAGGAACCAGGGCTTGTCGGACAACCAGATTGGCGCGCTGCAGACGGTGGACAACACGCCGAGGGGCGGCCACTGCGCGTTTGACGAGCAAAACTTTGGAAGCGGCGTGCAGCTCATGGCGGACAGCTTTGCCAATATTATGCTCGACGGCGGCAACGGACTGCTAGGCAACGCGGTCAACGTTTTGACTCCTGTTGTCGGTAACGAAAACCCAGATTTTGGTAAGGGCAGCCGCAGGTAGAAAATGATATAGGACATGTCGAGCACGGTAGCTTGTGGTGGCACAATTGGAAAACCAAAATTCAAAGAGACAAGGCTCTTTAGGATGCTGCAAGACGTTCTCATGATGCTCTCTAACGGTTCAGATTTGAGCCTGTTCAATCTATGTGCCTCTCTAGTCTTGCGTATCAAACGCACATCTGGAGATCAGTGTGCTTCTCTAGCTTTGCGTATCAGACGCAAATCTGGCAATCTTTTGAGGATTTACGCTCGCCTTTTCTCGGGGCCGAAGATGCCCAGAGCGCAACAACTCTGGCTCGTGATACGCCGAGGCAATGGGAAGCATAGCGAACGCTGTTCGATTAATGCATTGTCTTGTTTCGCATGAGTTACACTGCGAAGCTGGCGACTAGATAATCTCCGTGCCAGTGATGCCGATTTTTTTTTTTCTTTTTTTTTTCCAGCCTGCTTGATGGAAGCGAATCCTAGTTCGTGATTGAGTCTCGTTGAAAGTAATTACCAGTGGAGAGCGCCAAAGGACGGCAACGATGGCATCAAATTTCTCCTCCACGAACATGCTGACATTTTTCGGAACAAGGAGTAGCAGCGAAGGAGTTGCGGTGCCCAGAAGGGCTGTCGCGCCTCAGATGTTGAGACGAAACAGGAGGTCTTGATGTGTCTCACTCAGCCTCCTGCGCACGACTATGATGATTATTCAGCATACGTTCGGCCCAAACCCCAATAGAAAGAGGGGAAGAGAGATTTCCTTGAATGAGATTCTTGGAAAATTGAGGGTAGTGCTGCATAGAATTATTGTCGATTGATTTTATCTATAGTCTGTACGAAGTATATTCCGCAGCATGGCGAGTTGGCCACTTTCTGGTGATTCCTTTTCTCTTTTCTTATTTGTTCTCCTTTCTTTTTTTCCAGCCCTTCTTTTTTTTTTTCGAATAAAATGCTGGAGATGTTTATCCACTGATCGGTACATACCAAATCGAGATAATGTGACCAACTACTCCGTAACTTGGGTAACTATTATTTACTCTACACCGCTAGCAGGGCGCCAGCGACACATGGGTACCTCCAGGTTTTCTTACCGAGAAAAAAAATTAAGATAAAAAAAAAAATGAAAAAAAAAAAAAAAAAAAAAAAAAAAAAAAAAAAAAAAAAAAAAAAAAAAAAAAGACACAGGGCCTTTTCTTTTTCCTTTCCCAGGTACCTAGACGGAAAAGACGGCCAACTAGGACCGAGGCGTTATTCACAAGCCACTTTCCAAAAGTTCCTATGTACCTAGACTTGCAGCGGTCTTGCAGCGCCTCACCCGCCATCTAAGCCGCTAACTGATAAGCGGGTACGCTGACCGCACGGGCGGCATGTCACTGATCGGGCAGGTCACGACGGGCAATTACGTGACGCATCCGATTGCCAGCGTGACTGACGACTGGGGCAGACTGTCTCACGGCGCACGCAATCTACCCGATCATCTCTCCTGTCTCTGTTCCCCTCAATCTCATCCTATTCATTCTCTCCCACAGACTTCAGCTGGCCCCCATCTACCTCTATTCGTATTTACTCTGCCTGCTTGTCCTGTCATCCCACCGACAAACGACAGCCATCCGAGTCCACCGCCGAGGCTACCATGGCGCCGTCCGATAACCGGGCCGTGGCCACCAGCCAACGCAACGACGACGACAACATTTCCACATATACCCTCAGCGACGATGGCGTTTCGCTGTCCGATACCTCGGAGCGCCGCCGCCTGGTCCGCCACAAAAAGATTGTCCGCGCCATCGCCCTCGTCGTCGCCACCCTCATGTCCCTCTGCGCCGGCTCCAACGCCGTCTTCTCGCTCTACGCGCCCAAGTTCCAGTCGCGTCTGCGCTACACCCAGTTCCAGGTCAATGGCGTCGCCATTGGGAGCTCCATTGCCCTCTATCTGCCCATCTCCGTCATGGGCTACGCGTGCGACCGCGCCGGGCCCGCGCCGCTCTCCCTCCTCGCCGCCCTCCTCTTCGCCACCGGCTACGGCATCGCTGCCACCCTCTACCGCAAGCTCGACATCGAATACAACAGCCAAGGAAAGTCGGCTGAGCGCGGTAATGAAAAGACGTACCCCCTCATGGTGTTTGCGTTTGTCTGCATCGGCGCCGCCACCTGCGCCATGTACATCTCCGCCGTCTCGACGTGCGCAAAGAACTTTGGCAAAGGCAAATACAGAGGCCTGGCCCTGGCCCTGCCCATTACGGCCTTTGGCATCAGCGGCATGCTGATCAGTCAATGTGCTAGCAACTTCTTGTACACGCAGCTGCCAGATGGCTCCAAGGGTGACGTCGACGTATTCCGCTTCTTCGTCTTCCTGGCGTTTCTCCTGCTCGCCGTCGGTGTCTTGGGCTTCTTTACTTTGAAGGTCGTCGATGAAGAGGACTTGATAGAGGGCGCTATCGAAGAGTTGGAGCAGAGTGGACTTCTTGACGATCGTTCGCTGCTTCAGCGTGCATCGAGGACATACGGAACGAATGCTCCCGGTACGCCGGCTTCCATAGAGAGCGCTCCGCTACTTGCTGCTTCATTTAGAGGTGACGACGACGCGCAGTGGAAGAAGAACTGGGTCCTCAACGCTGAGACGAAGAGATTCCTAGCAGATCATACCATGTGGTCGTTTGCGCTCGCTTTTTTGCTAATGGTCGGACCCGGTGAAGCCTTCATCAACAACCTTGGCACTATCATTGGGACTCTGTCGCCCCCAAACACACGAGGCTCTGGGCGCGATACTTCGGCGGCTACCCATGTGTCCATATTTGGACTCACGAGCACCTTGGGTCGCATGCTGGTTGGGACCATTACCGACCTGATCGCTCCCGCGCCCCAAACGCAGCATGCCCAGCTCCCTGTTCACCGTCCTTCGAGGCTGCAGCGATTTACCATCTCCCGCGTGGCATTCATGCTCTTGTTCGCAATGGCCATGTCCCTCGGCCTCGCATTCCTCGCCTCCGGTGCCGCCCAGAACCACGCCGACCGCTTCTGGGTTGTCTCCGGTTTTGTCGGCGCTGGCTACGGTGCCATCTTCAGCCTTGCACCACTCATTGTCACAATCATATGGGGCGTCGAAAACTTTGCCACCAACTTTGGTGTTGTAACTACACTCCCTGCTCTGGGCTCGACATTTTGGGGTCTCGTCTACGCTGCCGGCTACCAGTCAGGTGCAAGCCAACCCAGCCAGCCATCCGCGCCAGGCGATAGTGACGGGGATGAGCTCTTCTGCTACGGAGCGTCCTGCTATTCAGCCACCTTTTGGGGCGAAGCCATTACCGTCTGGATTGCCTGCGTCCTGCTGCTTTGGGCTTGGCTGGGGCCTGGTGGCTGGAAGAAGCGTGGCATTCTCATTTAACTCTCTTGTATATATTCCGCTTTCATTTCCTTTTCCCCATGGTCTTGGGGATACACATTGCATCACGATTACATATCTGGAGTTTGGTAGACTTGGCATTTTTGATCAAATCTCGGCACACACATGATAGCTCTTTAATAATAGATTACATCTCAAATCGCATTTTTCTTTTCCTCAACACTAACATGAAAAAGTTCCTATTCTGGGTAATTGCGGTTGTACTGCACCTCCTCGGTCAATTAAAGCTCCACGTGATTTCGCACCATTTCGCGTCACGGCGACTGTGAAGCTCGCGTTCCACTCCACTCAACTCATCCGCCCGTTTGCCAGCCAGGCGCCTCAACATTAGCCGCTTGGATGTGCAGTACTTGGAACCTTTCAATTAGACACTTTTCATGGAAAATCCATTTTGCTGAAGTGTGAACAGCACAATGTCTGGTTTTAATGGTACGTAGCGAATCAGTCAAGCACTCGTCGGCACTAGTGTTAACCGTGACGTTAGAGCAGGATACGATTCGAATCCTGGTGGCGACGGATAACCATGTCGGATTCGAGGAGCGAGATGCCATCCGCAAAGACGATAGCTGGCGGACCTTTGACGAGATAATGACGCTAGCCCGCACCGAAGACGTATGACGCCCCTACACCAGCATCGAGCCGTTTGCTGACTTGCGCAGGTGGACATGGTCCTTTTGGCTGGAGACTTGTTTCACGACAACAAACCTTCGCGAAAATCGCTTTACCAGGTCATGCGTACGCTCCGACAAAATTGCCTCGGCATGAAGCCTTGTCCGCTCGAATTCCTCTCAGACGCCGCGACCGTTTTCGAAGGCGCATTTCCCCACGTCAACTACGAAGACCCCGACATCAACATTTCGATTCCAGTGTTCTCTATTCATGGCAATCACGATGATCCCTCCGGAGACGGCAATTTGTGTTCGCTCGATCTCTTGCAAGCTTGTGGACTGCTCAACTACTACGGGCGAGTAGCAGAAGCCGACAACATTGAAGCACGGCCGATCCTGCTGCAAAAAGGCGAGACCAAGCTGGCACTCTTTGGCTTGAGCAACGTTCGTGACGAGCGAATGTTTCGCACATTTCGAGACCATAAAGTCAAATGGTTCAAGCCGAGTGCCGACACCGGAGACTGGTTCAATCTACTCGCTGTGCATCAAAATCACCATGCCCACACAGCAACTTCATATCTGCCAGAAAATGTGCTGCCAGATTGGATGAATTTGATTGTATGGGGTCATGAGCACGAATGTCTGATCGATCCGACACAGAATCCAGAGACTGGTTTCCACGTCATGCAGCCCGGCTCTTCAGTGGCGACATCACTGGTACCAGGTGAGGCCGTTCAAAAGCACGTCGCCATCGTCAGTGTCACTGGAAAGGAGTTCAAGATGGAAAAAATTCCACTGAAAACAGTTCGGCCCTTTGTCACGAGAGAAATCGTTCTGAATCAGGATAAGCGGTTCAAAGGTTTGGACAAGAAAAAGGATAACCGCCAAGAGGTTACGCGCAGACTCATGGAAGTAGTAGAAGAAATGATTGAAGAGGCAAACACCGAGTGGGAAAGCATCCAAACAGACCAAGAAGCTTTGGAGGAGCGGCCACTGCCATTGATCCGTCTCAAGGTCGAGTATACCGCGCCAGAGGGCGGCCTGTTTGAATGCGAAAACCCGCAGAGATTCTCCAACAGGTTTGTGGGCAAGGTGGCGAATACGAATGATGTGGTGTACTTTTACCGCAAAAAAACGGTTCAGCGAAAGACGACAGCTGTTGCTCCTACGGAAGTTCTGGACAACCTGGAAGACGGCGGTGACATGGTCAAGGTTGATTCGTTGGTCCAAGACTTTCTCTCGGCACAATCACTCAAAGTTCTCCCGCAAGGGCCGTTTGGCGAGGCTGTGAACCAGTTCGTTGCCAAGGATGACAAGCATGCCATGGAGCTCTTTGTTTCTGAACATTTGACGGGTCAAGTGAAGCAGATGCTCGGGCTGGAATCTGACGACGAAGATCTAAACAGTGCCATGGAGATTTACAGGACCAGAGTGGAACAGCAACTTGAAAGCGGTGTCAAGCCGACACATGCGGAGCGGCGTCGCGTGCTCAAGCCTAAACCTGTGACGTGGGACAGCGATTTTGACGGCATCTGGGAAGATTCGGCCGACGCGTGGACATATGAGCCTGTCAGCGAGACTAGCGTTCTCGCCGGTTCTGCGCCATCTCGGGTAGCCGACTCGCTTCCGGAGGAAGACGCAGCGCCCGCAAAATCAACCCGACGCGCAGCGGCACCGAAAAAGGCCCCGGCGAAGAAGGCGCCTGCGAGAAAGGCCACGACCACGAAAAGCCGCGGCCGCAAGGGGCCTGTAGAGGAAGAGGAAGACGTGCTGATGGAGTCGGATGAAGAGCCAGAGCCCGCGCCGCCACCGAAGCGAGCCGTTCGAGCAGCCCCAGCAAAGAAGGCCACCACAGCACCAAAGAAGACAGCCGCGACGAGGACATCAACGAGGGCCCGGCCGGGAACGCAGACGACGTTGAGCTTTTCTCAAAAGTCGGGCACTCAAGCCAAGGGCATTGAGATTAGCGACGATGAGATTTCAGACGACGATGCGTTTGAGCCGGCGCCTGCAGCATCAACGAGGTCCAAAAGGCGATGAGCGTACATGTCGTAAATAATGAATGTAGATTGTATCATGCAAAGTTTGCCGATTAAACATGACCCAGGTATCACGTTGATAGCATTGGCAATCGATTGACAAAGGAAAAAAAAAAGAAAGCCGACTTTGTCGGCCAAAACATGCAAAAAAAAAAGGGTGCGCTTCTGGGAAGCGTGGCGGATCTCTCCCGCCGGGAATTGAACCCGGGTCTCAAGCGTGACAAGCTTGCATACTGACCACTATACTACGGAAGATGTTACAGGCGTTTAGCGCCTGTCGTAGCGAGATCATTCGTTGGGAACAGTTGCCCTAATAGTACTTATAATTACAGTGTCGCGATTAAATGAAATCTTCCCGTGCATTTTGACTGCAGTGAAGTTCTGCGACTCATGATCAGTCACCAACGCTCACAGTGAGTCAAGAGGAGAAATTTTAGACTTGGCATCACACGCAATATCCTATACCAGTAGACTGAGATTCGCAATACGAGATTTTTCCCCGGTTGGACCCCACTTGGACTCACGATGAGCTGCAGCCGACTCACGATGAGCACCCAACTTCCCCGGACTAGTGGGGCCGGACCGAAAACGGCTGCCAACGGACGATGCGGGATTATGGTGATTGGCAGATGTCGAGTACAACAAGTGAAGGTAGGATTCGAATTGTCGGCAATGGATAGTTGTGTATAAATCATACATGGCGAAATAGCAAGAAAAAAAAAGAAGAAATAAAAAAGAAATAAAAAAAAAGCTTCGACTGTTGTTTGGCAACTGCATAGCGCCCAAGCTGGTACGGCAAACGCCCATGGAACTTTGAGCAGCCACCAAAACCCCCCCCTCCCCCGACCCAGCTCCAACAAGCCACCACGCTGCACGTAATAAAGGTCGAACGAACTAAAAAAAAAAAAAAGACAAAAACTGTCGACCCCTCCTTAAATATCGAGGACCACCGATTTATGGGCTGACATCATACCTAACCCGCCTGTCCCTAGCAAACACCATCTCGGGCTGCTTTCTTTCCCTCCTCCTCCTCCATCAACCAGCTCACGCACAACGCATATTCATACATTCAGGATTTCGGGGGCCATTATATATCAAATGGCTACTACGACAATCCGCCTCGGCACCGCCTCGCCCGGCACGCTCGCCTCCCGCGCCGCCACCCTGCGCCAGCTCGCCGCGCTCGCCTCCCGCGCCGCCGCGCAGCACATTGACCTCGTCCTCCTCCCCGAGGCCTACATTGGCGGCTACCCGCGCGGCACTCATTTCGGCTGCGTGGTCGGCGACCGCACGCGCGACGGCCGCGAGGAGTTTGCGCGCTACTTTGATGGTGCCGTCGACTTGGGCGACACTGTCGGGGAGGGCGGAGGCGGCGCCGGCGAGAGGTGGGTCAAGAGGCAGCTGGGCGGCGGCGGCGGCGGCGAGGAGGCGAGGCAGAGAGGCGACGGGACCAGAGAGGAGCTGGAGCGCATCGCCCAGGAGACGGGCGTGTTTCTGGTTGTCGGCTTGATTGAAAAGGCGGGCGGGACGCTGTACTGCTCCGTGGTGTATGTGTGTCCCAAGGAGGGCATGCTGGGCAAGCGACGCAAGGTGATGCCCGTAAGTTTTTTTTCTTTGTCGTCCCCCCCACCTCCATGACTTCTTGTCTCCGTCTCATCATCTTCGTCTGCCAAAATCCACCTCCCAAGGCTAACGAAAAGCCAAACTCCAAGACAGGCACAGAACGCCTCTGCTGGGGCCAGGGCAGCCCCAGCACGCTGCGCGCCGTGTCAACCACCCTCCGCGGCGTGCGCGTCAACCTCGCCGCGGCCATTTGCTGGGAGAGCTACATGCCGCTCCTCCGACAGGCGCTCTACGCGCAAAACGTCAATCTCTACCTCGCCCCGACCGCCGACAACCGCGACGCCTGGATGGCGTTGATGCGCACCGTCGCCGTCGAGGGCCGCTGCTTCGTCGTCAGCAGCAACATGTGCGTCCGCGACTCTTCTTCTTCTTCTTCTTCTTCTTGGTCCTCTGCCATCAACACCACCACCACCACCACCAACATCAACGGTATAACCAATGAGGATCCATCGTCGCCGCTGTCACCGCTGACAAGGACGCAACAACGCCACCGCCGCAACTCGGCAGTCACGGCCGACGGCCACGAAATTGTGCTGCCGAGCTCGCCAACCCGCCGCGCCCGGCGTCGGTCCGTATTTGACAGCGACGGTAATGAGATTGTTCTGAGCTGCGCCGCCGATACCCAGCCCGCTCCTGCCGCCGTCCCCGCCACAACTACTACTGCTGCTGCTGCTGCTGCTGCTGCTACTACTACTACTACTAATGGGGAAGCCGGCGACGCCACGCCCAAGGCGGCGGGCATGGCGCCCGGATGGCTGTCGCGCGGCGGATCCGCGATTGTCTCGCCGTACGGGGACGTGATTGCGGGCCCGCAGTGGGAGGATCCCGAGGGCTTGATTTGGCAGGACGTGGATATGCGGGATTGCGTGCGCGGACGACTAGACCTGGACGCCGCGGGGAGCTACTCGCGCAATGATGCATTTAGGCTCAGCGTCACGGGGCTGGATCTGGATCCGTTGCCGTACTGATTGGGACGCGGGGGGGAATCTCTTGGGTCTTGGACGCTGCAGCAGTCAAGTCTTGTATACCGTTATCAGACTGAGTCTGGACTGTGAGTCTCTTGTCAAGTTGTTGTATCATGTCGCTTGTGACTTGGCACTCGTACCATTACGCATAAATTGCATTGCTCTCATGAGACTGCACGTGTAACCGGTACTGGTAGAGCTTCTATAATATCCGTAAAAAAGTCATCGAAGTTACATACTTTAAATACATGCCAACTAAAAATTGTATACGCCATGTGTCATCGCTCGCTGAATGCCATGATATCTAAAGAATAACCCCATATCCAATGCAAATCTTGTCTTTACTTGCTCATTTAGGCGATTCGTCGTTTGGCTGCTGTCTTTGACATGGCCTCCACCCTTTCTCGGCCGCCTCGACAGCCTTGGCCTCCTCCTGCGTCTCCTTGCGCTGTCTCTCCAGGGCCGCTTGGGCGAGGACCTCGCGCCGGCTCAGCCCCGCCGTGATGCCGCCGCCCACCGTGGCGACACCGCCGGCACCGTCACCACCACCACTATGCCCACCGAGGACAAACTCGCCGCCGGTCCAGCCGCCGCCATCTTCTTCTTCTTCATCCCCGTACTCTTGTTGACCGGTGACGACGTAGCGTGACGTTTCGCCGAGCGTGTGCCCGCCCGTCTTCCAGTCCGCGGCGTCCACTTCGCGCTCAATGGTGTGGCACAGATCCCAGAAGTTGCGGTCGTGGTCGCTGTGGATGTTGTGGGCGAGCTCGTGGCACAGCGTCTTGCGGATCGTCTTGTAGTCGCGGTAACCGTCGTGAGCGTCGGTCCGCAGCCGCAGTTCAATGACCTCGCCCTTGTTGCGGTTGAGCCCGAGGATGCGCGACGTCCCCTCGTGCGTCGACTGCGTGTTGGCGAGGGGCTCCATCTCTGTCAGTAGCGCCACCGTGTACTTGCGCTTCTTCATGGTCGCCTTGATGCCGGGGTCCTCCTTGAGGCGCATGAGCAGCGCCAAGCTGCGCTCCGGCCGGGGCAGGCCCTGCAGGGGCTTGACCTGGAGAAACGTGTACTTTGTGTCGTTGGCGCTCGCCGCGGCGGTGGCGTGCTTTCGGGGCGGGCGAGCCTTTCCGCGCTGGGCCATGCGCGCGGCGGCGCGCTGCTTGATGCGCTCGCACATGGTCTGTACCTCCTGCACCTCGGACAAGGCGGAGCCCATGAGCTTGAGCGTCTTGCCCTGGAGCTCCGCCAGGCCCATGTCTGGGTTCTTAAGGGGCACCTTGAGCAGCGGACCCTTGGGCACGAGAATCTTTTGGTTGGTAACGGGAATGCCGAGCGCTTCCTCGAGCTCCTCAAAGAGCTGCACGACTGTGGCGTCGGGGGGGAATTGCATGTCGCATGTCGTCTGGCGATGGTTGATGCTGAGGGTGATGCAGTCGCTGTCGGGCTCGGCGTCTGAGTGGTCAGGGCTGTGCAATCGCTTTTGGTCGGCCATGGTGGTTTCTGCCATCTAGAACAGGC
This sequence comes from Beauveria asiatica, assembly GCA_038367545.1. NCBI lineage: Eukaryota > Fungi > Ascomycota > Sordariomycetes > Hypocreales > Cordycipitaceae > Beauveria > Beauveria asiatica. Next base: position 19,747 of record JAAHCF010000339.1, on the reverse strand, counting down.
CGTTGATGATATCAAACTGTAGCTGATGTTTGCTTGTTGTAAAGGCAAAAATGGACGACGGAGGCTTAGATAGGTAGGGTGGTGTTGATGATTACAAATGCGAGACGGAGACGGCAGTTCGCAGACACTGGTGCTGGTAGTTGGGTGCACAAAGAGATTAATATTCCCAACAAGGCCGGAAGGACAGAATATTATATCTGTATGATTTTGGAAGCCGTCGCGGGTGAAGTCGAGCCTTTCGAGAGATGTCGACCAGGTTTCTAAAGGGTTCCGGGTTATTTCGTTGATGCTTGGTAATGACGATTTAGGCTGATTACAACACGCGACGCCTCTGCTTATTTGCCCCCTAGCCACTTTTATAAATTGTGGCGCAGGCATTGACTTTTGGTGGGTCCAGAGGCGATGTAAGTGGGGCTCAGTCCCAATCGGGTTGCCCGCCACACTGCCAATGCCTGAGTCTGGAATACATGTTTGAATTCTTAGTAAGTACCGAGGCGTAGTAGTGTAAGACTTACCTTATCCGAATTGAGGCTGTACAAGGGAGCTGAGTGAATTTATTCCATATCCAGTACGAATTGATACGCCTGCAGCAATCTCCAGCCAACAACAGGTGATTCCCGAGATATTGTATGGGCAAAGACGACAGCGAAAATGAGATGGAGAATAAAGATCGGCCTGTACAACTGACTGAATTTCTTCGATATCGGGTACGAGTAAGTACGCCTGCAGGGCTCGTCACTGCCTGTGGCAGTCTAGTCTCGCCCGCCGACAACTAGTGATGCGAGAGATACATACGGCAAAAATTGGAACAAGATCGAGATAGAGATCAAAGATCCTGATTAATAATTAACCTGATCTAGACCTTGGCGCAAAGATGAACGTCGCGGGTTATGCCGAATAGAGTAGAGCCATGGACGGACTCTTGGCAGATACATAGCTTAAATATCGGATACAACTGTTCAGCTTTATGCACATCTTCGCCCGCTTTCAGACGTACACCCACTTGCCCCTGCCTAGCCTCAACATGTACCTTAAGACCCTTCGCAGGACGAACGAAATCAAATTGGTATATGTAAGTATGCTTCTCTAACAATGCCATGTCCAAAACTCCAGCACACGAAGCAAAGCAACCCTTGATGTGACAAAGTGAGGCTGCTTGATCATCTAATAACACTCAACCACTCACAACAGTACGATCTTGCGCCCTTGTTACAGCCTCTTTTGCTGTCTCTGCTCTTTTTTGGCCTTTATCGTTGCTTGTAAATTCTCCTTGTTGAATTCTTCCAGCTCTTCTGCCGTCCGCGCCGACGTCACGGTAGGATCAAAAATGGACATGACGTTCCAGGTGCCTCCGTACGCCTCGCACAGCGCACCATCCATACTGGCCACAAACTGCTCCAGCGCATCAAAGCTTGGCATACTCACAAAGGCGGTCAAGAAGCCGTCACGGCAGCAGCTTCCAACAGCCGTCGGGTTGTGTTGTGCAAATAGTTTCATAATGTCGCTTGCTTCCACTTTGCGAGACAGCGATGGACCACCGCACAAGCTGAGTTTGGCGGTAAAGGGAAACAACTCGGCTGGCTTTGGTGGTCCATTTTTAAACAGCTTCCCAGTACCCCTATACTTCATATGCTGCTTAGCAGGGGACCATTTTCGATGCCATGTAAAGGTAATTGGCAGCACCTCCTGCTCAGCCCCTCGCAATGATAGACCCGCAAGTACTGCGGCAATGCGCACGGTATCCTTGCCTGCGCTGTGTTTCTTCCACAGTGAGCCAACATCTGTACTGACAATTCCGAAACCAAGGGCCGTCAGTGAATCGCGCAAACTCGGAGACTTGTCCAGCTGAGCTGCTTCTTTGACCAGTTCTTGCAAATCGACCCAGGATTTGAAGCAGTCCGCGATCTTGGGGTACGAAGCAGACAACGAGCGAAGCTCAAAAGCAAGATCAAACCCGATCAGTACCAGTGGCGGCGCTGTCAAAGACCCCCTGGCTTTGGCGATGGTGGCAAGCTTCTCCTGAAATGACACCAGGATTTCAACCAACGTGTTTTCGAGGTCTTTTGGCTGCACTATCCTGCTCTTTTGTTCCATGAAGTATTCTCGTTTGCCCTGCTCCCTACCGCAAATTTTGATGGCGTAAGTCTCGATCTCGAGATGTCCTCGAAGCTCTTGAATCGTCTTTGGAGGCTGGTCGACCTCGGACAAGTCAAATGGGCATATCAAAGACAATCCAACCTCGGCAACATCGACGCTTTTCGGTCCCCATGGTTCTGCATCCATGGCCACAAAACCCACCTGCGAGGTTTGAATAGTACCCAGGTTTGAAATATTACTGCGCCACAGGGCTGACCAATGTTTCGTTTTCAAACTGCCTGGATTCTCCGAATAACGCATCTTGATTTCCCGAGGTAGCTAGTTCTACATGAGCGTTCATGTGGAATCTAGTTAGGAAAGTAATAAGAGGCTCTCGATAAGTTTAATGGCCCCTAATTAAATAGCGGAAAGATTAGAAGCAAGTGCCCCACTAAGCCCCCAGTCACATGACATCAATCGCCCGATAGCTAACATATTTCAGCCTTCTAAGAATTATAATAAACTCTAACTTAAATAAGGTTTAGCGCCTTCCTTAACTTAGGAATTCCCATCGTAGTTAGGCAAGGGGGGGGGTGGGGGATAGGGAGTGCTGAATAATTGCAGTGCAAGACTGAAAAAGAAACAAAAAAAATGGTGGGAGAGGGATTCGAACCTACGCTGCTGGAACCCCGAATTTTGCAACGTAAGATTTGAATCTTATCACGTTGTGCTATTCCTATTAGGGTTTAGCGCCACGCTAGTGGCTAGCGTTGCATTAGCGTGGCGCTAAAGAATTTTTCAGCCAATCAGAGGCCAGGACCTCATAGCCACCTCAACACCATCGTGATAATCACTCTGTGCCCCTATTTCTCCCATCAACATCAACAACAACAACAACAACAACACAGAAACACTCGATACCCTCACTTCCCGCGATTCGAGCGAGCCGAACCTGGTGCGCCAGGCACAGAATAATGCCGAGCCAGTACTAACAGCTGCCTCCTGCCTCAAGAGCTTCGCCGGCGCGCCAGAGGCTCCGTCAGCCAGCGTGCCGGAGGCTCTGTCAGCCAGTGCCAGCAGCTTCCTCCTGCCTCGAGAGCTTCGCCGGCGCGCCAGAGGCCTCAACAGCCGCCTCAACAGCTGCCTCAATATCTACCTCAACAGCTGCCTCAATAGCTGCCTCAATAGCTGCCTCAATAGCTGCCTCAACAGCTGCCACATCAACACTATCACCAGCCCAGACCAAATCTTCAAAAATCATTACACACACATAATATAGGCTAATTCTAATCTATATATAATCCCCTGTAAATTTATATAGGGACCTTATATAGGTGTTCCTAATTAAGTATAGGCTATGTGATAAGATTTAAATCTTATATTATAAAATTCGGGGTTCACGCTGCTGACGTAATAGGCACGAACCCCGAATTTTATAACGTAAGATTTAAATCTTATCACGTAGCCTATACTTAATTAGGAATACCTATATAAGGTCTCTATATAATTTTATAGGGGATTATATATAGGTTAGAATAAGCTTATAATATTATTATATTATATTTTTTCTAGGGATTTTAGCTAGGCTAGTAATAGTATTAAAGATATAGCGGCTATTAAGGCAGCTATTAAGGCAGCTATTAAGGCAGCTGTTAAGGCAGCTGTTAAGGCAGCTGTTAAGGCAGCTGTTAAGGTAGCTGTTAAGGCAGCTGTTAAGGCAGCTATGACGGCTATAACTGTCTAAAGGAATACAGTGGGTAGCAATATGTATTTGACCCCCTCCACCGCAAAACCGCTTCCTAGTAGGGGTCAAATATATATTGCCACCTACTGTAGGTAACTTAGGATAAAGAAGACGTTAGAGGAGGCTAAATATAAGTAAAATTAACGGGTCTAGCGGTGGCTTATATTATCTAAGAGCCCACAGGATAGACGAGGCGCTCCTCGATACGTGCCTCTAGAGCTGCCATCGACGAATTGACGAGCTCTCGTATGGCTGCTAATTGACGCCTCTCACGAGCACTGACGGCGCCGCCGCCGGCGCCGCCTCTGCCGGAGGCCCTGGAGCCGCCACGTCGGCTGACGGAGCTCCCTGGAGCCGGCGAAGCTCTCGAGGCCGCTTTAGAGCTCTCCCAGTGGCTTAGCTCATGGCCAGAGGCGGCCGTTACTAGCGGTTCTGGGTTATTTCGTGCCCGGCGTACTAGGTTTAGATTTAGCTTAAATATATAGGCGAGGATAGCCTCTTACTACGGGTTACTAGGCTAAAGCTATTAATAGTAATAGAGGTTATTAAGGGTAATATTATAGCTACTCTCTAATAAATTTACTATTAAATAGTAATATAAAAGCCCTTATTAAGAGGTAAAGCTATTAGTATAGGTATAGTATACTTAACTTACTATTAAATTCTTTAATAGCTTTATAATTTTATTAACTTATTTAATAATTTTATTTACTACCTTCTAACTAACTTTCCTTATAAGTAATAGTAATTAGAGATAATTATTTTAGTTAATATACCTTTTAGAAAGTTAGTAATTAAATTTATACTTATATTATATAATTTAAGCTATAATTATATTAATAATCTTATTATATATTATAAAAAAGTTAGCTAATTAGTTTTTAATATAATTCTTAAGCTTTAAGTAGTTACTCTTAACCTATAAGCTTATAATAATATTATAATTATAGTATTTTTAAGTTATAAAGGTTATAAATTAGTATTAGACTAGTATATATATTTAGTATAAATACTTAAGGATATTTAATAAAAAAAATTATTAAAAAATATATTATTTAATAAAGAAGAAAATTCTAATCTTATTAATATACTTATTTATTATATAACTATTTCTAATTATAAAGAAATTTATTTTCTATAATAAAGCTATAAATAAGGCTTTACTAGTTAGAGAATATCTTATTAGTATTATTTAAGCTATAAAGTAATAGCTAGGCTTAGCCTAAGGCTAGTCTATTAGGAGGGGTTAGAAGATATATTTAGTAGGCGTTTCCTTATAAATTTAATCTAATAGCTACCCTTTAGCTACCTTAATAAGGTAAATATACTAGTTTATTATTATTATTAGGTAATAGTATAAGCTTATTAAGAGCTTACTAGAGCTAAGCCTTATTAGGTAAGTTATATATATCTTCTTAATAGCTAAGCTATTTAACCTTAATATTATATAAAATATTCTTACTAATATATTATATATAAATTTACTATTAGGTAATAAGAAAGATATTTTAAAGAGCTCCTTTAAAGATATAATTATAATTAGTAATAATAATATCTAAATACTTAATACTAGCCTTATTAGTAACTATTTAAAGTTACTTTAACTACTATTTAAAGCTATTTAAATCCTCTTTTAATATTATACTAAATACTATAAAGAAGGTAGTATAAAGGGATATAATACTATTAATCTAAAAGAGTAGTATATTAAATTAATTAACTTTATAGATATTATTTATAATTAGAAGCTTAGGATTTCTTTATTAATACTTAATATAGTCTTAATAGACCTAAAATATATAAGAAATATACCTATTAAGCCTATAAAAGATATTATAATAGAAAACCTAGCTATTATTCTTAAGAATATTAAGGAAAGCCTATATTAAGGTACTAATATTATACTTAATATAGTATATCTCTTTCTAGATTACCTAAATATCTTATATAGTAATTAAGAGACTAGGATTCTTCTTAGTTAATTAGCTAGTAATAACCCCTAATAATAATTAACTATTAATACTCTTAGTAATAATAAGGTTATAAAGTTTTTCTTTATTATTTTTCTTAATAAATTTAACTTAGGTATAGTAATAGATTTTAACTAAACTTAAAGGTAATATTAAGGCTAGATAAAAATAGGTATTATATTAAATTTTAATAGAATATATTCTATTAAAGTTAGATAATTTAATAATACCCTTAAAGGGGTAATTTATCCTCTTTAAGTTAGTTTTATAATAGTTTATTTTAAAGTTCTTATTTTATTATACTTTACCCTAATTATAGTAAAAGTAAACTTAATACTAATTACTATTATAGTTATAATTACTATTATATTTTAAAACTATAAAGCTAAGAGGATTCTACTAATCTTAGAGTATATCTATAGTATCTTTAATACTAGGAAACTTATAAGAAGTGAGGGTATTAAGCGTTTCTATTTTATTAGTATATTATTAATAGGAGGAATAGGGGTTAAAAATTTTTTACTAGTGTGATACTAATATAGCGCTAGCTGTTAGCGCGGCGCTAAACCCTAATAGGAATGGCCGTACGTGATAAGATTTAAATCTTACGTTATAAAATTCGGGGTTCTAACAGGCACCGCCGTCATCTTTCCGCCGCCGCTGCAGGGCTGGTGGAAGTGGGATTCGAACCCACGAGTTTACACACAGAACCTGGCAAGCCTGCGCCATAACCACTCGGCCATCCCACCTCGTTCGTTGAAGAAAAGACCGTTTATTTCTCTATTGAAGGAGAGTTCTCGTTCTGTATACGTCGGATGGTAAAAAGGCGGTCGAGAGAACCAGCAGTTGACAGTGTGTGCCACACGACAAGGTGTGATTTCCGTCACCGGATTGTGTGTGGGAAGTTAGAAGTATATACATATGTGCCACCAGGGATCGGGGCTAGGGGTGGGCAACTTTATATTCTGGCCAAGCCAAGTACTTAATGTTGCGGCATTAATACCTAACAGTGGGCTGCCTACTATTTAGCGCGGACGCCAAAGCCGGCGCCCCTATAACTTTATAAAATTCTCTACGTTAGGTTATGAAGCATCTCGGCCTATTCGTAAAAGTGACTTGACAGGAAATCAGCCCACTTGGATATTAAGTAAGCGGCTTCACGAAGGATTGTAATCCTTTGTCGTAATCATGCTACTATGCGGACTAGGCCCGCTGACTATTTGCGCGCGAGTCAATGGTCTTGTGGTAATGCCCTGCGCCACGCGAAGCGTCAGACGGCGTCCATAGCCTCGCGGACAGTGTAGACGTGAAGCTGCGTGCCATCATATTCATGGGTAGGCATTGATCTATCCTAGGGCGCTTGTCATAGTTACCAGGTACACGTGCCACGCACCCACCGCTCCGCTATTAGGTGCTAGATAGCCAGGTGGCCACCTTAAGCCTCCTTAGCCAGGTAGCCACCTCTAGTAAAAGCCTTAACTTTAATATAATATAATTAATTCTATAAAATAGTTATTTAAGATTTAATTAGATCTATAAATAGCCTTATTATAGCGTAATTACCTTACCCTCTTCTTAGCTTCTTTTTATACCTTTTTTACCTTTTTTTATTACTTAGTATTAGTATAGACTACCTTATATTATGCCTTCTTAAGATTATATTCCTTATAATCCTTAACTATTATTTACCCTTATAAGGCTAAAAGTATACTACCTTTTTAGATATAAAAGCTTATAGTTTAGTGCCTCTTATAGGTATTTTTTTAGGCTATTTTTATAGCTATAAGGTAGTTATTAAGTTACTAATTCCTAGCTATAATTTACTTAATACTATATTATATTTAGTATACCTAGTCTTCTAGTTAATTAAGTAATTCTCCTATCTTAGGCGTCTATAGAATTAAGTCTTAAATCTTCCTTATTAACCCCTAGATATATTAAAAACTAATATTAATTAATTATAAATTTATTAGTATTTAAAATAGTAAAGAAAGTAGCTAGTTAACTAGTAAAGATAGTATTAGTATTACTATTACTTTTTTTTCTTCTTCTTCTTCCTTAGCCTTAGGGTATAATCTATATACTTCCTTAATAATAAGGTCTAGCCTATATAGCTAGATTCCTAATTTTCTAAAGGCTAATTTAATAGATTTTTCCTTTAATATTAGATAATATATACTATTAATAATTAATAGGAATTCTAGCTTAATTAGCTAGTTAAGGCTATTATAAACTAGTATATTAACTATCTTAGAATAATAGTACTTTATAGGGGAAAAAATAATTATATTAAGAGGCTAAAGAAGATATATTAAATATAAAAGAAGCCTAAAAATAAAGATATTATTCTTATTAGTATATATTAGGAATTTATATATATAATAAGTTAAATAGCTATTAATAATTAAGAGGTGCTATACTAAAGAGCCCTTATTTTTAGTATATTAATTAAAGAATTTAAGCTATTTAAGGCTAATCTTATTATTTAAATAACTACTATCTAATACTATAATAATTACCTTATTTAGGAGCTTTTTAACTATATACTATAGGCCTAAATATACCTTACCTTATAGTATAAGGAAAGGGGCTTTAATAAAGTCCCTTATAGCTAAAATTACTTTAATAGAAGTTACTAATTCTTAGTTAATAAGAATTAAGCTTCTAAAGTAGTTTTTCTTATATAAGCTTATAATATAACTACTCTATATATCTTTAACTATAAAACCTATCTTATCTATATTCTAAATATAATTAGTAATAATACCCTTATCTATAATAGCTTCCTAAAGCTAGTAAAAGTATTTTTTAATAATAAGAATATATTTAGCTTCTAATCTTATAAAATCTTATTTTTTAGCTTAAAATATATTAAGTTTATAATATTTAATAAAGTTATTTACTTAGTATAGTCTAATATAGTTTAGTTTAGGATTTTATATAAAAGAATATTCCTTAATAAGAGAGTTTACTATACTTATAATTTATTATTTTAATATTATTAAATTTAGATTATTTATATATTTAATTATATTTAAAAGTATTTCTTCTTTTAATATAAATAGCTTTATATTATATAATTATAATAGCCTTAAGCTATTAATACTATTAAGCTATTAATATAAGGTACTTTATAGTATATTAAATTAATAAGCTACCTGCGTAATAGGAAATCTAGGATTATTCTATAAAAATACTAGATAATTATCTATAATACCCTTAAAATTTTATATTATAATTTAGGTTATAATAATAATTATATATAATCTAAAAATATATGTGCTAAAAAGTGGCTATAGGGCTATATAGGCCAATAGTAGCCACCTGGCTATCCAGCACCTAATAGCGGAGCGGTGGGTGCGTGGCACGTGTACCTGGTATATAGTTACGTTACACCGTCCACACCTTAGCTCTGCCGCATAGACGGGTTACGCGTTCAATTTAATTTCCAGAATTCTCTGTTTCTTAGTCATATCTTACCTATAGCAATATATTCCTGATTCATGTCTACAATTACGCAGACTCTTACACGATATCAAGTACGGATTACCCAGGGCCTAATTATAAGAGTGAGTCCTTAAATATAGAATTACCGGCCTATCCGGTGCCCTCGTGGCGCCAGTGGCCGCATCCCTCACGGTATACCATGGGGCCCCGGTGGCGGGGAATTCACCGTCGCTGGCAGCCTTTTCGTGGAGTCCACCACGAAAAGGCAGTTATTTTGAACCTAGTCAAGGTCGCATTTCTAATGCGCATGTAATCCGTACCACGTCACGGTAGTGAAGTCCCCCTTGCGTCAGCAGCGGCGTGATCTGTTACGTCGACGGCAGCGAGATTGACTCTGAGAGATGGTCACGTTGGCCGCCACGTACGGCGGTCTTCAGCTTACTAGATGGGCTTCCACCGATGGTGTCGTTATCATGTTGTAACTTCTTCAAGATTGAAGGCTACCACACGTAGTAACTCACAGGTCCTAGCAGAAGATAGCCCTGGGGTAGTTAGAGCCGCAATAGAAGGGCCATAGGGCTTCCTCCCCCCCCCCCCTTCCCCTTCCCCCCCTCCTATAATTTAGTGGCTATATAATATAGAGGTACCGTAGGGCTCAGCGTAATATCCATATATACATACATAAAGCACTACCTGAGACTCGGATTACAAGTGCATGTATAATTCAGGCTTTGTACACTCTGAGAGCCCATGACCCCAGCTAAACTAACCCAGATTTATTTTCACGAAAAGATTGAGAACATAAGGCTCTTTGTAGTAATGTATAGGTAGGGGCGACTTTATTAGTCAGGGGTCCTCTGTCGTTGTATAAGAATCATGAGCCACTCTCATGCGACTACCCGCGAGTCAATCTCATGATCAGGCCCTTGATTACCCATCCTGTTCAAGCCATGCCCCATTCGAGGTTGAGTTCCACATAGATTAAGAAGGCATCTATAGTTCTTTCTTGAAATCTAACTACAAATTCAAGGAGCATGCCGCCTCGTTGGCTGACTTTATCTGCTTCCTTGAGGACCTCAAAATCCGACTACTTCACATCTTTGTCACACTACATTCAGACAGATTTCAGACTCAAAATGAAGGTCGCCGTCGCTATTGCCCTGACTGCAGGGCTTCCAGGTGCTCTAGCATCAGCTATCCTGAAACCGAGAATCATCGGACCTGATGAGCCCACGGATCGCTTTAAATCTGTCGTTAGCATCCAGAATAGCACAAATGACCATGTCTGCGGAGGCGTGTTAGTGGACGGTATTACTGTCCTAACTGCCAGTCATTGCTTGCTGAATACTACCGACGCAGGGTTTGTGGTAGCAGGAAAAACGGTATGATCATATCTTTTTATTTCTCTTCTTTGCATCCTCTTCTTCTTCCTCTTGAGACGTCTCTCTGCTACATAGGCTAATACCTCGACTTCATAGAATCTCGAGGAGACTGGGGGAGTGACGGTCAAGATTTCAACGCTTCAACGACCTCACCACAAAGCGTTCAACTCCGAGGTCGCGAATACCAACAACAGTATGGGCGACATTGCAATCATCAAATTAGCTACTCACATCGAGGAGAGCGATGACATTGGCTATGTGCCACTGCCAAAATCCGGCGCAGTCCTTGACGGGAGCGAGGAATTAGTTGCTGCTGGCTGGTAAGCAAACCTAGTACTACACACAACCGCGATTGATCGCTGGGAGCCATCTATTTCCAAAAGAGAGATGGATGGCTTGTTGGTGTATATTCGGGCCAGAGCAAGCGCTAACAGCAGTTCAGGGGACGCAATGTCACTTGGAGGCGGGGCCAGCCTACTTTTACGGTTCCTAAGCTAGCAGAAGTCCAACTCGAGCTACAATCACTCAGTAAATGTCTGAAGCCGGAGGATGCAGGCGATGCAAGCACATTGATCTGTGCTGGCAAACCTGGAAAGACTGTTTGCTCAGGTGACAGCGGTGGTCCGCTGATCGACTCCAAGACTGGGACATTGGTCGGCGTCGTGTCAGTTTCTATCGCCAACCCGCAAGGGGTCGCTTGCTCAGATGCTGGAATCTTTACAAGGGTCAGCAGCTATCTCGACTTCATCAACGAAAATCTCGGTCAGCGAGGCTTCACCGATGGCGACAACCAGAGGATCAAGGACGAGGCAAAGAGGCCGGCTCTCCTCCAGTCTTGCAAGGAAAGGCATTTTAACAGTCAAAAAACGTGCATTCTAAACGCCAACGACGCCTTTACTTCAAACCGGAATCGAAACCGGAATCGCAAAGCTACGGAGGAGGAATGGGCTGCCTACTACCAGGATGTAGCCAAGTGCGACGCCTTCCGGGACATGCAGTCTGCTTGCGCTGGATGCGCGGAGAAAGCAACTGCTGACTCGACGGATGAGACAGTCATCCAGTGCTCCGAAGCAGTGAAGAAGGGAAATTGAAGTCACACTGTGAATCGGTGGTAGAGAAGATTGGTCAACCACACGGGACACAGGGCTCCGAGGGCGAGGTTGTAGGATCGCGCGCGCGCGCTCTGTAGCACTGGCCTCCTTCTACAATAAGTTAGTTTCAGATATCTATACTACCACTGCCCTGATTTCAGAGACCGGTTGCCACATTAAGAGCGTTATCGACATTAGACCCCGCCAGATCAGTCATACTGGGATGCTCTCCGTTTGGGTCGGAGATGGTGAAGTCATCTAAAACAGGCGAGGCATGGCACAAAATCCGGAGAAAGAAATAGAGTCGGCTAGTAAGTTATATTCTAAGTCCGAGAGACTTTTCAGAATACTAATCTCCTGCATCCTCGATTTGGCCACTCCAACTTTGAGGGCGACGTACTTGTCCTGTTGCATGTCCCGCGCTACCTAAACAGTTGAGTGTCCTCCATGACCGAGCTTGTCAACGATGGTATAACGCTTGTAGAGGATAAAGCCAATCATAACTAAGTGGTAGCCGCCGTTACTATATCTGTCAATATTCCCCACCCCATTAATGTACATGTATACCTAACGATACTCATGTGCTGGCTTTTGCGCCGCCATTGTCGCGGCTGGGCTGAAACAGCATCGCTTAGTTTCTGACGGGAATCTGCCGAAAAAAGAGGGTTTCTTCATTTGTCGAAATATTGTAGCAGTTCGTGTAGGCTGCGATAGAATACGTAGTGTCTTCTCGCCCGAGTTCGTCCCTAGTGGGCGCTGATGAAGCTTTGTTTGTGGAGGAGAGGTTGATGCTTTGCGCCGCCTTGGCACTTGTGGGTCTCCCAATTCTAGTACACTCTGGTGGAGGTATCTAAAGCAAAGTCGCACAACCAGTAACAAACCTCGATAAAAATATATAAGATTTCTATACGCGATCTGCGGATTAAACCGGCCTGCTTGTGCTCCATATCTCAAGGGAGGGACAGTTTTGGGCGCATTTCAGTTGTAAGGGATCAGACTAATCCGTATGGCTTCGAAGTTTGAATGCATCTGGTGGGGCTTGGATCGATCAGATACAACGGGTGGAAGAGGGCGCTTGTTAGATTGACAGAAACGCCTTGCTTGTACTATTACTTTGATTTCTTGTGCTTCTTGATAGGACGCTAAAGATGCCAATCAATCTTTCTCTTAGATAGATCAATTTTCTGAAGACTATCTTTCATGGTTGCCATCATCCCAGAACTCGTAACTAGTTACTACAATGCGTGTTGCTCTTTGCTTTCTCTTTCATTCTCCCCTTCTTTCGCCTTTCTTTTTCTCCTCCACTTGCCAATTCGAGATTTCTCTGTGCAAATATTTCTACACTTTGTACAGATTATAACTCTCCTCATCTTGGTCAAGTTTATACTGCCCCTCGGGGGCTACTACACGAGGCCCTCCAACCTCGTCTTGGTCGGCAGCCGCAATGACGCTAACCGAATTGGGCAAGCTCTGCAATCCAGGTACCTGTTTATACGGGATCGCCTGTAAACTTGGCCAAAACCACTGAAAGACTGCTGAAACACGCTGCGCTCGTCCCCCCCTAAAAAGCCCTGTAAATAGCTCGTCCCGCCCTAGGTACCTAGCAATGACGCTCCATCGGTCCACGGCAGGTGACGGCGCCATCTACCAATGAGGTCGCCAGCGCGTGTCGTGTCCTTTTGGCTCCCAACTTCTTCTCGACTCCCTTTCATCTCTCGCGCAAACTACCTTAGTTGACCAGCTGTCTCCAGCCGCCAGTTCTTGAATCTTGCACGCTATCATCGGCTTCCGCTCGGCTTCTCTGGAACCATTTCCGGTTTCGAAACTCCATTTCCAATTCAATCAGTCGAGCGGCCAGGAGCGCAAGCTTCCACTTCTTCCCACGATGACGCTCAACATCTTCCGCCTCGCTGGTGCGCTTCACCATCCCGCCCCAACTCTACATTCCCTCCTCCATTCTAATATGATTTATAGCCGACTTTTCGCATCTGGCCAGCATATTTATCTTGCTGCACAAAATGGTGCAGTTAAATGTGCGTCTTCATCCTTGCCCGAGCTCCCACCGCGCACCATCCGCTAATCACATCCAAACAGAGCTGCTCCGGCATCTCCTTCAAGTCGCAAGCTCTCTACCTCCTGGTCTACGTGACGAGATATCTCGGTTCGTCTTGTCTATCTTCCTTGAGCTCCATTGACTTGCCATTGACCCCCATGTCCGTCTCATAGATCTCTTTTCCACCAACAGCCTCTACAACTTCGTCTTCAAGATCCTCTTCATTGGCTCCCAGGGCTACATCATCTACCTCATGACAAACGCCTACAAGCCCACCAACGACCCCAATGTCGACACTTTTCGCGTCCAGTACCTCCTCGGCGCCGCCGCTGTCCTCGCCGTCGTCTTCCCCGTCCGCTACACCGTCATGGAGATTCTCTGGGCCTTTTCCATCTGGCTCGAGTCCGTCGCCATCCTGCCCCAGCTCTTCATGCTCCAGCGCACCGGCGAGGCCGAAACCATCACCACGCACTACCTCTTTGCCCTCGGCAGTTACCGCGCCCTGTACATCCCCAACTGGATCTACCGCTACTTGGCCGAACCCAACCACAAGCCCGACTGGATCGCCATTGCCGCCGGCCTCATCCAGACCATTCTCTACAGCGACTTTTTCTACGTCTACTACACAAAGGTCCTCAAGGGAAAGAAGTTCAAGCTGCCCGTCTAAGCAGACTTTGCTCTCAATTGGTCCTGAGGCGGGCAGTTTTGCTGTACAAATCAACACGCCCCTCCAGCCCAGCCACCAGGATCATGTAAGCAGCTCATCAAATTAACACGACACTCGAGACAAATGAAGAGTTGAAAGTCATGGATATTCAGCCGCAACACTTTATTGTACCCTATAGACGGCGTTACAGGGACTCATTTGCTCGGACAAGGTCGCTCTGGACATGCCATAACGTGCAAGAGATTGTGGCTACGCAGCACCAGGGGAAAGGATGGACAATAAAAGTAATCCAAGTTTTACGATTTAGAGGCTCAAGCTTGATAATGAATACTGAAAAAAATTAAAAGAAGATAATTTAAAAGTTCAAGAACTGCATGCTAAAAAATTTTGAATCTCATGGCTGCGCCGTTACAGTCACGTGAAGTCTTTCATCGCGCCCGTGAGACTCTGGTTCAACATGACGAAAGTCAACTTCGTTCTGCCCATCGCACATCTTTTTCTACCCACCTTCATCAGAAAAAAAAGCAGGAGTGTAGCATCTGATATACCACAATGGCCAGCGACGCCCCCAACAACACCCAGCAGTCGGCGGCGTCCACCAACGGCCAGTTCGACGGTCGTCCGCAGCTCCCTCCTGCGGATTTGAAGCTGCCGCAGCGCAAGGACGTTTCTCTGCGCGAGTTTCTCAAGAAGGTGGATGACTGCGCGCCCATTGTATGTCTTTTTCTCACTCTTTTTTTGTTTTTTTGTTTTTTCTTTTTTTAATTCCTATTTGGTAAAACTGCTAACGTCATTGAAAAACAAGATTCCCGACGCCGTCACGCAATACTACATGACCAAGGCCGGCCTGCCCCCTCCTCCGCAGACAGACCCGCGCCTGGCGCGCCTCCTCTCGCTCGCCACCCAGAAATTCATCGCCGACATTGCCGCTGACGCCTACCAGTACAGCCGCATCCGGGCGTCGAGCAACACAAACGCCAACAACCCCATGGGCTCGCTCGGCGCGGCCGCCGGGTTCCCGATCCCCGGACAGCAGGCCGGCCAGCCGGGCAACAAGGACCAGGGCAAGGGCGCGCCGCTGGGGATCCAGCGACCCGGGTACGGAGGCGGCGGGCAGGGCGGCAGCCAGAACAGGACGGTGCTGACGATGGAGGACCTGGGCATGGCGGTGGGCGAGTACGGTGTCAATGTGAAGCGCAGCGAGTTTTACAGATAGGCGCGTTGAGGGGGGGCAAGGTTCGAAGTTGAATGCGATGGTTGGGCATTCGAACGATTGTGCTTTTTGGGTTGGGATCATAACGAATTGGCGTTTTGGTGTTGGGATCGGCGGGGGTAAGTAACCGCCTGAATGAATGCTCATAGGGGCAACTTGCGCTTCGTCACTGAGTTCTATAGTAATGAACAGTCTTAAAAGATTATATATATGACTCCTTTTGTTGGTCATTATGTATTCGTATTGATACAATGTGGTATTTGTACAGTGCGACTTTGCTTCCCTTCGCCATTCCTCCCTCTCCTCGCTCGCTTTTGCGCCGTCTTTATTTCTTGCCGTAGATATTCGGTTTCCGCGTCCTGTCTCAGTCAATTAGCGCCATGTCATGAACCCCCCTTCCTCATCCGAAATACGTACGGCGCAAACTCGCCCAGTTTGTGCCCGACCATGTCTTCCGTGATGGCGACGGGAAAATAGTCCTTGCCGTTGTGAATCTCAAAGTTGAGCCCGACAAAGTTCGGCAGGATCGTGGCGGATCGGGCCTGCGTGCGCACTGGGGGCACCTTGTCGCCAGCTTTTTTGGGCCATACAATGGGCAGACTGCGGTCGAGTAGGTGTTAGAAGAGTTCAAGTCGTTTTTTTTTCGGGTGTCATATCGTCTTACGGTACGAGGTTGGGCCCTAAAGAAACGGTTTAGTTAGTGTCGCGTACGCATAATGAGCGATTGGTTCATGGATATTTTTACCCTTCCATACGGAGCGCTTCAGGAGCAATCTTGTGGGTTGCATCGTGGCTGGTTTGGGACTGCGCGACAGATGAGGCCTGCAAGTTGGATCGACTTTGGCGCCGTTGCTGGTTGGATTTGAATCACGTGATGCCGCGGCTATTCCGCGTCGCCTACCCAGCGTAGTTTAAAGTGTGATGGTTTGAATTGATTTGAATGGCCTGGCATAGTAATGGGAGTGTTTGCGTAATTTCAAATACCCGGGATATTGTTGTTTGCTGCATTTTTAGAGATCAAGTCAAGATGAGTTTGTCACCAGTCAACACTCCAAACCCTGAGATGAGATCTCGAGCATCCCTCAATTAGCGGCAAAACAAACACGATTGTGAAAATATGACAGAGGAACGAGAAACACATTGAAAATATCGTCAGCATAGCGGAGACATGCGTAATCCATCGAAAACAACTTCAATCATATTTGCAGGGTATCATCGGAGTAATTGCATCACGTGTGCAGGCAATAGCGCCGCGTACAGAACAGTGTAGCAGCATTTGTGTCGAGCAACATGCCGACGTCACGATTTTACCGCAATTCTCCGTAATAATAAATGAACAAGCCACCAAAGTGATTGTGTGAGGACAAGGTGATAATCAGAAAAACTCAAACTGTGCTCGTCGGCCTGTTGGCGTATAATTGATGGCGCGGGCTGTTACGCCCCTGTTGACACGCCGCCGGCCGGCTTCTGGACCCTTAGCGGCCGCTCCACTACGCAGTTTGGTAGTCCACCGTTCTCCCCAAAGTCCGCCTTCAAGAAGCCACATCAACCAACAAAATCCACAGCCTGGTTGGCGTCTGAATCATTTGCTCTTGCATAGGCGGCCAATCTCGCATCTCTGGAGGCTTTCAGCACGTCATTATTGACGTAGTGATTCTCGACATTTCCAGCGTTGATAGATTTTTACTCGTCGATCCCTATCCACCTATTCAGCTCGACCGAGGATAACGCAGCCATCAACACTAAAGTAACGGAGAGAAGGACAGCCACGAAACACCCGCCCACATACCACACGACGTACATAGACACAGACATCTCGCGAGATGCCAGACGCAAAGGCCTCCGGGGCCGACACGGGCGGCGGCGGCGCCGCGCGCGCGCGCGACCACAATCAGGGCAACCAGGGGCGGTCGTACACGGTCGAGCAAAAGGCGGCGGTGCTGCGAATTCGGCGCTGTGACGCGACGTCGTTTTACGAGATTTTGGACCTCGAATCGGTGCGAGCAACGTGCACCGAGAGCGAAATCAAAAAGGCGTACCGCAAGCAGTCGCTACTGACGCACCCGGACAAGAACGGACACGAACACGCCGACGAGGCCTTCAAGATGGTCAGCCGTGCGTTTGGTGTACTCGGCGATAAGGAGAAGCGCCAAAAGTATGACCGCTTCGGCACGGACCCGGACAGCCGCTTCGCGAGCGCGCAGGCGCAGAACCCTTTCTCCGGGTTCGCGTCGAGACAGGCATCGGGAGGTGGGCGGCCGGGTGGTCCCATGGGTGGTGGCGGTTGGGATGAGGATATCAGCCCCGAAGAGATGTTTGCAAGATTCTTTGGTGGCGGCGGCGGCTTCGGAGGCTTTGGCGGCGGCGGCGGCGGAGGTACGACCGACTTTACTTTCCATTCACGAATCCTCTGCTAACATGGTACCCCTCCAGTCTTTGATACGGGCCCTCAGTTTGTCTTTAACTTTGGCGGCGGCCCCGGCATCCGCGTGCATCAGTTTGGCGGCGCGCGGCCTCGCGGACGCCCGCGCGACACACAGAATCAACCCGAAGAAGGAGCGCAGGGCGGCAGCCTCCAGAACCTTATTGGCATCCTACCAATCCTACTCTTCTTCATCCTGCCGCTGCTGACGTCACTCTTTGGCGGGGACGGCGGCCCAGCGACGCCCAACATGACGTTTGATAGCCCGAGCGCGCCGTACACGCACATGCGGACGACGCCGGTACACGGCATCAAGTATTTTGTGCGAGAGCGCGACATCCGGCAGTACACGAAAGGACAGCTGGGAGAACTGGACCGCGCGGCGGAGCAGGGCGCGCTGCACCAGATCCGCAGCGGGTGCGAGAGAGAGCAGGCGACGCAGCGGCGGATGCGCGAGGACGCGATGGGGTGGTTCTACCAGGACGAGGTCAAGATGGCGCTGGCGAATGCGCTCGAGATGCCGCACTGTAAGCGGTGGACGGCGCTGGTGGAGAAGAGCAAAAAGGGTAAATAAAGAGGATAAAGAGGGAAAGCCGCGAGCGTGAGTGGCTTGTGGTGGAATGGAACTCTGTTTGAAAGTATATTGCGCTGTATGAAGGGATGGAATGGGCAAGTTCACGGCGTTGTTCACGGCGTTTTTGTGTATTATTTTACTTTACAGAGACGTGTGTGTCTTGTGTGTGTTCTCTGCATAGCATTGGGTGATGAGCCCGAACTGAGTTGGGCCCTTGAAGAAGCATATAATACATTGTCATGGGATGCAAGAGAAGAGGTGTCGTTTTGAATATATATGTGAATCGGTCTTGGATATGTAATAGGAAGTCGCAGCACGTTGTTGGTTGAGGAGGGATGTGGCGCTATTGATGGCTGACGCTGTTGGCTTTTTTTTTTCTTTTTTTGCGTTCAGCCTCATATTGGCGCAGGCTGTTGGACTCGACAAGGGGAATCTAAACCCCAGAACAGCCTTTCAAGTGGCACAATGACAGTATATATTCAGAGAGCGGCCAGTCGCATCTCGTCGCATTCATGCGGGTACGTGATTTGAGCGTTACGTATGTCACTCGGTGCTCGGCGCTTATAAGTACCTGAGGCCAGCCCCGCCTGTAGATTCAGCTTACTGTACTTGTTTGCAGATGCTGGTATTTTGAGAACTGTCGCCTACCTATAAAAATGATGAAAATTTGAACATGACCGTTGAATAAGCTCTACTAGATGTTCACTATATCGAGAAGCCCTCGGACATTGGCTGATTGGAGTTTGACTTTTTCCCAGCTAAAGTCATTGATACTTGTCTCGGTAAATAGGCCCACAGTCACCCACAGAACCCGCCCGCCAGCCTTGTCAACGTGGTCCTTGCCGCTGCTCGGATCGCATTACAACGCGCCTCGAAACCCAAAGTACGTAATAAAATAATATTAGCTGCCGCCACAGAAGCTTTATGTCAGGTTGTGCACTTGCACTTCAGAAAGCAGAATTTTTCGTACGATATTATATCCTTCTGTTGCTGCCATGACCATTTTCAACTCGACTTCCTACAAAAACTGAAACGTTCCCTCGACCAGCCGCCTCTGTTGTGCACACAGTCGTCATTGGAGGCGCAGCGTCTTCGGAACCCCCCCCCC
>JAAHCF010000338.1:0-39616 GCA_038367545.1 Beauveria asiatica | reverse complement strand
AGTATACCTTATCTATAAAAATATTAAAATAAAGTAACCTAGTAATAAACTTAACTAGAAGAAAATTAGACTATTCCTTATTAAATAGAAAATATTAAACACTAACTATAAACTATTACTACTAGATAGAATAAGAGTCTACCTAATATTTTATATATTACTACTAGAGAAAGCACTAGATAATTCTACACTTACTATAAAAATTATAGTAGATAATACTAATGAATATAAAGTTAAGAGGATACTTAAAGTATAAGGGAATATTAAAAATCATTATTATCTTATTAAATAGAAGAAATACCTAAATACTAAAAACACCTAAGAACTAATTAAAAATCTTATAAATTATTTAATTCTACTTAAATAGTTCTACTCCTAAGAAATATATCCTAATTAATTATATAAGTACTATCTAATAACTTAATACTAAACTTAGTATCTAAAGAATAAACTAGAGTAGGATCTAGATCCTTAGAAGGAGTAAGAAGGACCCCTATAGTCTTCTAAAGCTATTCCGCTTCCTCCTATTCCACACACTCTAATTCTTTAATATTATTAATACTATATACTATTATATATATTATTTTCTTAAACTATAATTTCTTTTATTTTTATAAGTAGTGCACTTTAGCGCTTGCCTTTTTAAGCTCTTCTTTAGTAGCCTCTAATTTAGATTTAGCTTTTTAGTACTAAGTGCTAATATAATAAAGCTACTAAGGAATAAGAGGATTTATATTATAATAAGACTAGTTAAGATAAATATACTTAAAATATTAAGATAAGTCCGTGTTAGACGCCTTATAGTTCTAAAGGCCTTATTCTTTATAGAATAAGTATATAGGTATATTAACTAGATTTCTAATTATTAACTTAAGAAGAGCGTTTTATTCGTCTATCTTATAAGAAGGTTTTTAGGATTATATAGGAGGTCTTAAGATATGATTAGATATAATAGTATATATTAATATAGGAGGGAGAAGCCACCTACTACTTAGCTAGCCTATTTAATAGCCTTAAGGATAAGACTAAAGGAGGAGGGGCATTATATTATAAACATTACTATATAGATATAGGGCTAAGCTAGGCCGTCAGGGCAGGTACGCCTGTAGCCTAGTTTATATATAAGGTCACGTAATAGCTTATTAGATTACTAGGATAATCTAACTATATAAGATTATTTAGATAGTTAGATAAGCCTTATAAGCTAAGCTATAGTAGAGAGATAGATAAGTACTTAAGGAAGAGGTATTCCTATAGCTAGGTAGTCTAGATCTCTACTAATTAATCTAAATAATTCTAAGTAATTAGTTTTAAAAGTTCTACTCTTAATAATTCCTTACGCTAAGATACCGCTTAAGTAGCTACTCTATAGCATTTAAACCTAACTTACTACCTAAGAAATAGACTAACTGTGGATTAGGATTAAGCCATCATTATATAAAAGCCTTTAAAGGGTTAAAATAATAGTAAATATAGTTTATATAGAGATTAAGTTACTAATATTTAGCTAATTCCTCTCTATCTTACCTAACTAGACTAATAATCTACTCCCTAAATTTACTACTAGTTATTCTTAAAAATTATAAATAAGCTAAGAGTTATTAAGTAATAATAAAAGCTTCCTTTTAATAAGCTAAGTATAACTTTATATAAATAAAGAAATAAAATATAAAATATAAAAAGCTAATTATATTATTTATAATTAGGGCTTTTTATTATATACTTCTTTTTAATAATAATAATTAATATTTTTAGTTTTATCTTTTTATTTTATTACTATTTTCTTTATAAGTTTTTTTATAAAAACTAAAAACTTAAAGTTTAAATTATAACTTTATATTAATTAATATCTTTATCTTATATTATAAGTATATTTATAATAAGTCCTCTCCTTTTAAAGCTAGCTCCTTATAGCCCTTTTTATAGTCTTTTATATTATAAATTATAATATTATAATTTATTATTTTATAATTTATTTAGATTAAGAGTTCCCTTATTATCTTTTAGAATATATTTATTACTCTTATTATTACTTTTAGAGTTATCCTCTAGGGGATTAGTTTAACTATTATCCTCTTTATAAAACTATTACCTTACTTTATCCTTCTAAAATACCTTTAACTAATCTATAGTATATATTTTAGGTAAGTTAATTTTATCTAGGGTCTTAAGATAATATACTTTTATCTTATTATTATATCTTACTACCCTATAAAGACCTTATTAATATAATTTTACCTTTATATCTTAGAATAAATTATTATTTTAAACTATATTATATACTAAAACTAATATACTTATTAGTATTAGGCTCTTTTATAGTTAGAATCTATTTTATTAGTCTATCTAAGCTATTAATTACTTTTAAAAGCTAAAGACCTTTTTATATATAACCTTTATATTTTTATAATACTTTAAGAGGACTTTTACCCTAGCTTTAAATAGAGATTATTAGTCTTATATATTATCCTAACTTATTAACCTCTAGGTTAAGACTACTAATTCTATTAGTAAGATTAGGTATTAACTAAATAATAGCTAAAAAGGGGATCTTCTATATAATACTTATACTAATATCTAGTCTATAAGTAGAATTATATCTAGTAAGTATTACTAGACTATTATACTAGGCCTAATTATTTTTATTATAATAAATATTATACTATAATATTTTACTTTTATTATTTTATTTACTTTTAGATTATATTTTAAGATTATTATATACTTATAACCTTAGTTATATAATATAATTAGAAACTCTCCTTTAAACTTTAATCTACTATTAATAATAACTTTTATAAATATATTATACTTACTTAGTAATTTCTTAATAAATCTAAATATAGTAACTAAATTATAGCTTTTAATAAGTATTACTTTTACCTAACTAATAAGGTTATACCTAGCCTTTATAAGAAATTTATATCCTTAATTATTAAGTATATATTATAAATTAAAGTATATTTTCTTTATAAGTCTTATAGGCTTTATATACTATATAGTTTTTTTCTTATATATAATAGCCTACTTTTAATAAGACTTATATACTTAAATAGTAGCTTATATATTCTTATTTATTTTTAGCTAAAAGTATTAGGCTTTAATCTATTTACTTATAATCTAAGATCTTTTATATTTAAAAAAACTATAGGCTTCTTTAATTATTATCTTTCTAGTATCTAAGTTATTAACTAGTAAGAGTAGTTTAGGCCTCTTTAGAACTTTTTAATATAGGCTTCTTTTATAAAGAAGATACTAATTTATATTATTTTTAAATTTATACCTTTAATTAGAAGGTATACCTTTTAAATATTAAGCTATTATTAAAAATATTACTATTAATTAACTTTTATTACTATATCCTAATCTAAGGAGTAAGGTATTATTATATATAGAATTTAATACTAAATTAATAAACTCCTTTAGATCCCCTTTATATTCTATTTTTAGAAGGTTAAATAGTCTTATTAGTTTTTAAGATAATATATTTACTATTAAATTCTTTTTACTAAGTATATATAAAACTATAAAATTAAATAGTTAAATATAGCTTAACTATCTTATAATTAGTACTCTTATAATATTATTTACTTTACTATTAATTTATTATTTTAAGATTAATATATTTATTTTTAGGATAAAACTAATATTATAGATATAATTATATAGTTATTAGAATATATATAATAATCCTTTAACTTTATACTTTATCTAATTATATCTTACCTTTATAATAGTCTAAATATTATTTTTAAACTATATAAATATTCTCTTCTCTTTAATTATTTATATTAATACTACCCCCTATCTAGATAATAAAGTATTTACTTAAAGGATAATTATTTTTATACTTTATTTATAACTTAAGGTAATTAGGATTAGGGCTATAATAAGCCTCCTCTTTAATTCTTCTATTACCTTTACTTATAATCCTCTTTACTTAAAACCTATATCTTTCTTTAAGAGCTATATTAAAGGTTTAGTAATACTTAAATAACCCTTAATTATAGGTTTATAACTAGCTATTATATCTAAAAAGCTATATACTTCTTTAATATTATAATACTTCTTTTATTCTTAAATCTTTAAGACCTTATACTTTATAAGGTTATAACTAAATATATTATAAAAGAACTTTATAATTACTACCCTCTTCTAGTACTAATAGCTTTTTTTATTAGAAATTATATAGTTTATTAATTTAATATTTACTAGAACCTTATTAAGGTTTTAGATATACTTTATTATATAATATCTAATTCTTAAGAGTACCTTTTTATTATTATATATACTATTAGAGCTTTATATAATAATATTATCTAAGTAAGGATAGTAGATCTCTAATATAAGTTCTATTAGTATTTATATTATTATATATATAAACTATATAACTAAGTTAGTAACTCCTTAGGGAAGTATATATATTCTTAATAGGTTAATAGGGCTAAGGAAGGTTATTAAATCTTAACTTCTAAAGGCTAAAGATACTTAATTATAGTTAAAAAAGAAGTCTAATAATAATAAGATTTTATATATTATAAAGTCTTTAATAATCTCTTTATAAATTAAAGGGATATTTATATCTTTAACTAATATTATATTAATATATATTATTAAATTAATTAATTATAAACCTTTATTTAGTTTAATAATTAGGAATATTAGATTCTTATAAGGGCTATAGTTCTTTTTTAAGATACTAGCTTTTAGCCTTATCTTAAGTAACTAGATAAACTTTAGTAAAATTCCCTTTAAGATTAAGATTAATTTTACTTACTAGGGCTTATAATTAATAACTTTTAGCTCTTATAGAGGTATTATACTAAGATTAAGTTACCTACTCTCTTTAAAGGTTTAGGCTAATATAACTTCTTTATTATAAAGTATTATAAAGAATATCTCTTATTTATTTTCTATTAAATTACTAATCTATTTCTTAATACTTTATAGTCTTTCCTTATATATCTAAAAGCCTTTTTTAATTTTTAAGAATTTACTTATTAAAAAGTTAGTATATTTATAAATAGTTTTTACTTCCTTCTTTACTTCTTTTTACTTCTTCTTCCTCTACTTTAGATTACCTTCTAATATAAAGCTATTAAATATATCTAATAATTCTACCTTTACCCCTTTTTTCTTATAAAAAGTAAAGACTTTAATCTTATTTTTTAGTTATTCTTATAAATTTATAATTATATTTTCTTTTTTTATTATAACTTCTTCTCTTATAATAATCTAATATAAGGTCTTCTTAACTTCTACTTTATTATCCTCTCCTAATCTAAAAATTATATCTTCTTCTTTAAATTCTCCCTTTAATATATCCTCTCTTTATATAAGCTCCTAATTAATAACTATAGTCTATATTTATAATAACTATTATCTAGACTTAAGTAATTTATTAATAGCTTTTTAGGCTATTAGTCTTATTATAAGGGTTATTACTTTAGTATTACTAAATTATACTTATAACTTTATACTCTCTTAATCCTTTAAATACTTAAATATCACTTAAGTAAATTAAATAAAAGGTATTCTTAAGATATAATTATAATAATATAAATCTAGTTATAATTACTTATTTATTAGAGTAAGATATAGATATAACTTATTAGGGTTTTATAATAACCTTATACTTAATAGCTAGTTCTTAGCTTATAATATTTTCTTCTATACTAAAATCTACTAGTACCTTTATTAGTAAGTATTTAGGGGTATTTACCTTAATATAGATAAAGGGTAAGGACTATTAAGTAGCTATAATATATTTAGTATTAAAGATATAATATATATATATATATTTTTACTTAACCTCTTAATTAGTAATCCTTTTATTATTTAAGCTAGTAATTAGAGGTCTTATACCTATAGAAATAATTTTTATACTTACTAGTCCTTTTACTTTATTAGTAATTACTAAATACTCTCCCCTTTTTATTAAGGCTAATTATTTATACTCTTATTCTTAAGTAATATACTCTTTAATTAAGACTATACTAATATTTATTATTAATATAGTATTATAAAAGGTACTTTTAGTAACTACTTATTCTTTAATATATAAAATAATAATAGCTAGTCTCTTCTTAGCCTTAGAGCTTAAGGAAATTACTAAGATTACTTTTATTTTCTAGATTTCTTTTATTATATTTAAAACCCTTTAAGTAAGTAAGTATCTAATTTCTAGGTTATATTATATAACTTCCCTTATTATTATACTTATTTTTTTTAATATAATATTATCTATAACTTATTATTATAAATTACTAATATTAAATTTAATTTTATTCCTTAAGCTTTCTTCCTTATTAGGAGAAAAGCTTATTTCTTATATAACTATAAATCTAAGGCTCTAGGGCTTAGTAAGTAAGTTATCCTTTTCTAGTAGATTATTAAATATCTTAAATTACTTCTTAGAATATAGCTTAATATTTACTATATTAGTAATTAAGGGTTCTAACTAGTTATTATTATTAAGATAAATAATATTAGCTCTAGGACTACTAGGCTTAGTCTTAGGTACTAGTTTTCTTTAATTCTCTAGTAGGTGTTACTAAGTAAAGTTTACTTCCTCTTATTCCTAAGGTCCTAAGACTAGTTCTAGCTTAAACCCTTCTTATAAGGTTAATACTTATTTTATAAACTTAGAGCCTAATACCTTTAAGGCCTATAAAATAATAAGCTTTTAAATAAGCTACTTACCTTAGAACTAATATAATAACTAAGGTATAATAAGGTACTTATTCCTTAATTTAAGTAAGAGTATATATATAGTTAAGTTATATATATAAAAGTATATTAAAGTATTTATATTTATAAGGTTATAGATATTAAGAAAGTATTTTTATTTAAAGTAATATTAATAAACTTACTCTTTATTAGTCTTTATTATATTAATATAAATCTCTTATTTTTTAGTACTTTAGTCCTCTTTTATTTTTATATTATTAATTATTATTAAAGCTTTATCCTTTTTCTTAAATATCTTATTATTTTATTAAATAAGAGTTTATTAGTTATTATCTTATTTCTTAAAGATATAGATTACTAAGCCCTTTATCCTCTTTAAAATATTATACTAATTAATTAGGTTAATAGTAGGTTTAATATCTTATTTAGAGATAAGTCTTATATCTTTAACTTTCTTTAAAGGTTCTCCTTTTACCCTTACTAGAACCTTCTAATTAGTAGCTTTCTTATACTTTTTATCCTATATAAATTAGATTTAGTCTTTAATAAAGTAGAAAATTTACTAATATATATCCTTATATATTAATTTATTAAAATAAGTAGTATTAATATTATATTATTCTATTATACTATAATAAATAATAAATAGTATTACTAACTATAAGTATTTTAATTATTTACTAGATATAAAAAGCCTTTTATTTAATAGTTTATAAAGATATTTATACTTAATAAGCTATTTACTAATAATATAATAATTATTAGTAAGTAAATATCTATTATATCTAAATAACCTAATCTAAGGACTATATTACTCTTTAGTATTATACTTAAAGTAGTACTTAATTAAATACTTCTTAACCTCTTTTTAATTATATTAAAATATAATTAACTTAACTTCTTTTATTAAGTAAGGCTAAGTTATATTTATTAGCTTATTAAATTAGTATATATTTAAAATTCCCCTTATATTTATTTATTTATTAAACTTCCTTAAGAACTTTATAATATTATTTTTAATAAACTTATCTTTAAAGATAGTCTTTAGCTAAATTTAAATATAAATTAAGGTAATTAAAAGATTTTTATTATTTACTAAGTTAAGGAAGTCTAAGTTAAGATTAGTAAAGTCTTTATTTATAATCCTTTTTATTACTCCTCCTTCTATAATATACTCTCTTACCTTCTTTTTTTTTATTAGGGTCCTCCTCTTTCCTTCTTTCTCTTAACTATTAATCCCTATATCCTTAAGACCTTAGTCTTTAGTTATATTAGTTAAATTATTATTAAGAGTAATTAGATTTCTTATTATAATAAAAGACTTCTCTTTATAACTCTTTAATACTCTAATATTACTAAATAGTATAAATAATACTATAATTAAGAGTTTTAAAGTATAGAATAATTAAAATAGTATAAAGTAAGGGTAATATCTTTTTAAAAGATTAAGTAACTTTTAATTAGCTTATTATTTACTAAAAAAGGGAGGGGGTTTATTTATTATAAATATTATAATATCTCCTTTTCTTTTATATTAGTTACTAAGTCTATAATCCTTTTACTTTTAATTATTTCTATTAAGCTTTATTTTAATCTTTATCTTTTATTTATTTTTAGTATTTTTCTCTAATTAAGGTATCTTTATAGGCTATTTATTTAGTATCCTAATACTATAAGGTAATATAATTATTATTTAAATTAAGAATATTTAAATACCTTAGAAGAGTTTTTTAAAGAGCCTAGGCTAAGAATAGTTTATTTTCTAGATAGTATAATAACCTAAGATACTTTATATTTAGCTTTTAGAGTCTAAGCCCTTTTTAGCTTACTAATCTTATATTCCTTAGCTTTTTTATTCTTCTTTAGTTAAGAATACCTTAATCCTTATCCTAATTCCTTACTTACTTAACCTATACCTTATTTCCCTAAGTAAAAACTCTATCTATAAGCTATTTACCTAATACTCTTATATTATAAGATAATTTAACTATAATCCTAATTATAATACTTTAACTATATTAATAGTATTTTACTTAACTAGATTAAGAGTAAGTCCTTTATAATTAATATTATAATTATATAATCCTTTACTTTCCTCTATAATAAGCTAAACTCTTTTTTATAAATACTAATTTTATAATTACTAGTCTTAGTATTTTCTTAGTAAGAGATTACTTTAATCCTTATTTATCTTTATAATATTCTATTTATAGTTCTTTTTTTAATCTTAGATATAATTATAAGTTATTTACTTATTATTTCTTTATTTATATCTTAGTTTAGTAATAAAACCTTTTTATAATTATAAAGCCTAATAGCTATTATAACTTAAAATAAACTATTCTTAAATCCTTATATATTATTAAGCTTATTAGCTCTTTTAATAGCTTTTTTTCTAGGCACTTATTATAATAACTCTTTAGTACTCTTAACTAATAATTAAGGGTATCTTAACTATTAACTAAGATTTCTCTTTACTATAACCTCTATTATAATTATTACTAAGGGAAAAAGTAGTTAAAATATATAAAGTATTTATTATTATTTATAAGGCTATTAAACTAGTTTATAATACTAATAGAAATATAGTCTCTCTAAGGGTTTTATATATATATAAAGTATTTATTAACTCCTAATTAAGAGGTTAATATTATAAAAAATATATAGTATTAAATAAAGGCTTAAATAATTAGTAGTATTATTACTTACTAATTTATTAAAGACTTTATATTAAGTAAAGATATTATTAAAGACTAAGGAAAACTATATAGGGCTCTTAATTATAAGGTAAATAATAAAAATTAAATATAAAAAAGGTAAAAAAGTTATTCTTAAAAACTATAAAAGGACTTTATCCTTTTATACTATTCTTTATAAGTAAACCCTAGAGATAGTTAAATTTAACTAATATACTAGTCTTAGTATTTTCTTTAATAAAAGACTACTTTAATCCTTATTTATTCTTATAATATTCTATTTATAATTCTTCTTTTAATTTAAAATATAATTATAAGTTATTTACTTATTATTTTTTTTATTTATATCTTAATTTAGTAATAAAATCTTTTATAATTATATAGTCTAATAGTTATTATAACTTAAGATAAATTATCTTTAAATCTCTATATTTTTATTAAGCTTATTAACTCTTTTAATAGTTTTTTTTTTAAGTTCTTATTATAATAACTCTTTAATACTCTTAACTAATATTTAAAAGTATTTTAATTATTAACTAAGGTTTCTCTTTATTATAATCTTAATTATAATTATTATTAAAGGAGAAAGTAGCTAAAATATATAAAGTATTTACTATTACTTATAAGACTATTAAACTAGTTTATAATATTAATAAAAGTATAGTCCTTTTAAAAGTATAATATATATATAAAGTATTTATAAATTCTTAATTAAGAGGTTTATAAAGTTAAAAAAATATAATATTAAATAAGAGCTTAAATAATTAATAATATAATTATTTATTAAATTATTAAAGGTTTTATATTAAGTAAAAATATTATTAAAGACTAAGAAAAACTATATAAGGCTTTTAATTATAAAATAAATAATAGAAATTAGATATAAAAAAGGTAAAAAAGTTATTTTTAAACCTATAAAAAGATATTATTCTTTTATACTAATCTTTATAGGTAAACCCTAGAGGTAGTTAAATTTAACTAATATATTACTAATAAACTTAAGCTAATAAGTTTTTAAGAGTACTTTTTTTATCTTTAACTTATTAATTAATATATAATATAAAATATTTACTTAGAAATTTTTATTTATAACTTAAGTTATATATAATTTATTTTAATTTATTTATTATAGTTTAAAGAAGTTTAAATTATAAGGCTTTATTATAAAAATTAGCTTAAGATTATTTATTAATAACTTTATTAACTTAGTTAACTTCTTTTTTTATTATTTTCTTAATACTAATTTTAATAATATATTATTAATATAGTCTTATAATAATAATATAATATTATAAAATACTAAATAGTTATAAGACTATTTATTCCCTTAATTACTAACTTTTTAAGTAAATATAAAAAAATTATAAAAAAGTATATATTAAATAGTTATTATTAAAATATTAAGATTATTATTTTTATTTTAAAACTTCTTTTATATATAATAAAATTAAAGATTTATAAAGTTATTATTCTTTTATTAAATACTAAGGTTATTTAATACCTTTTTTTAAATAAGCTTTTTTAGCTTATAAAATTAACTAAGTTAATCTAGAACTTATAGCCTAATAAACTAGTTTTATAATATTAAGCTTTTTAAATATAGTTTTTAAAGAGTAGTTTTTTTTTTATAAACTCTTAACTAGCTTCTATTTTATCTTTAAGTATATTAAAATTATATATTTTTAATTAAAGATAATTTCTAATTAGAAATTTAGTAAAGGTAATTATAATAATATTTTTTATTTTTTAAATAATAATTTAAAATATAATTAAAAAGGAGATATTTTTAGTTTATTAGCTTTTTAAAAGTATATAGTAAAGCTTAAAGTATAATATAAAATACTTTTTTTAAGTTTTTACTTTAATTTTAAAATAGTTTAATATATAGTTAAAGCTTTTATAAATATTTTAAAAAAAAGGATTTTTTTAACTAAGAGGTAATATAGATTTTACTTTAATTATATAGTTCTTAAGTAAAAAATAAATAAATATTATAAATAAAATTTAATAATTAAAAAATTAATTTATTCTTTTTTTAAGGAAATAATATAAATAAATACTATTTTTTTTTATTTTAAAATAAAATACTTTAGTTATTTTAATAAAAATTAAAAAATAAAAAGAAAATAATAATAAAAATAAAAATATAATAAAATAGAAAATTTAAAATTAAGTAAGTACTTTTTAATATATAAAGTAAAAAAATATAATAAAGTAATAAACTATAAATTAAACTATAAAATATAAAGAAAAAGAAAAATAAAATATATAAAAATAAATTCCTTACTTAACTAATAAGAATAAAAAAGGTCTTAAAAATATTAAAGTAATAATAAATATAAAGGTAATAGCTTTTAGAGCTAAGATTAAGAGTTTTAAGTAATAAAGATAAAATATAAAGAACTTTAAAGGGATATAAAAAAGAAAAAAAAGAATATAACTTATATAAATAATATAATTAATAACTAATTTAATAAATTAAGTATATAAAACTACTAGTTTATATTAACTAATAGTTTATTATAGTAAATATATATAAAATTATAATATACTTTTATAACTTAAATAGTTAATATATTCTTTTTTTTATATTTTTATTTTTTTAGTAATTTTCTCCTCTTTTTCTTTTTTTCTTTCTTTTATCCTCTTAATTAATTATTTAGTTAAGTCTTTTTATATTCTTAATTACTTTAATACCTCTTTACTTAATTATCCCTTAAGTCTTAAAATTAAGTTTAAGGTCTTTAAAATACTTTATTAAAAGCTTTTTAATATTTATACTTTTTTTTAATATTATACCTAATATAAAAAGCTTTAACTAATATTATTATTTATAATAAATAGTAAATAATTAGTATTATTTTAATAAATTTTAAGTCTTTTATATAAGTACTTAATAACTCTTATTCTCTTATATAATTAATAATTTAAGTTATATATAACTTTATTCTTTTTATTATTAAAAATAAAAATTATAATATATATAAGGTTTTACTTTATCTTAAGCTTATATTTAGTTTAATTATTTTAAAAGACTAGAGGTTAATAATATAGTTTTAAGAGTAGTTTTATTTAGTTAATTTAGTATTTTAAACTATAATTACTAAATATTCTTTTTTAAAGTATAAAGTATATATTTTCTTACTAAGATTAAGACTTTCTTAAGCCTTATTTTTAATATAATATTTAATTATATTAATAAGTAAAAAGTACTTTTAATCTAAATATATAATTATTAAAACCTTTAATTTTATATTTATTACCTAACTACTTTTATATTAAATATTATCTTAGGTAATTCTTATATTTTATATTCTTTTAAAGATTATATTTCTATTTTTAGGATTTTTAGTAAATTATATAAAAACTATATTTAATAAATTATAAGTTATTAGTATAATTAATAATTATTCTTTAAATACTAAAAGTCTTTAAAAAATCTAGAAAATAAAGAATATAGTTTATATAGAAATTAGGTTATTAGTATTTAGCTAATTTCTTTTTATCTTACTTAGTTAAACTAATAATTTACTTTTTAATAATATTATTAGTTATTTTTAAAGACTATTAATAAGTTATAACTTATTTAATAATAAAAGAGTTTCCCTCTTAATAGGTTAAGTATAATCTTATATAAATATTAAAATAAAATATAAGAGACTAATTATTTTACTTATAATTAAGGCTTTTTCTTATATATTTCTTTTTAATAATAGTAATTAATATTTTTATTTTTATTTTCTTATTTTACTATTATTCTTCTTATAAGTTTCTTTATAAAAGCTAAAAACTTATAATTTAAATTATAGTTTTATACTAATTAGTATTTTTATTTTATATTATAAATATATTTATAATAAGTCCCTTTTACTTAAAGTTAGCGCTTTATAGCTTTTTTTTTAGTCTTTTATATTATAAATTATAATATTATAATTTATTATTTTATAATTTATATAAATTAGTAATTTTATTATTATTATTTAAGATATATTTATTACTTTTATTATTACTTTTAATATTATTCTTTAAAGAATTAGTTAGGTTATTATCCTTTTTATAAAATTATTATTTTACTTTATTTTTTTAAAATATTTTTAGTTAATTAATAATATATATTTTAAATATATTAATTTTATTTAAAATTATAAAATAATATACTTTTATTTTATTATTATATTTTATTATTTTATAAAGACTATACTAATATAATTTTACTTTTATATTTTAAAATAAATTATTATTTTAAACTATATTATATACTAAAACTAATATATTAGTTAGTATTAAGCTTTTTTATAATTAAAACTTATTTTATTAGTTTATTTAGGCTATTAATTACTTTTAAAACTTAAAGATATTTTTATATATAACTTTAATATCTTTATAGTATTTTAAAAAAATCTTTATTTTAACTTTAAATAAAAAATATTAGTCTTAAATATTATCTTAACTTATTAACCTCTAAGTTAAAACTATAAACTCTATTAATAAAATTAAATATTAACTAAATAATAACTAGTAAAAGGATCTTCTATATAATTTTTATACTAATATTTAGTTTATAAGTAAAATAGTATTAAGTAAATATTATTAGGCTATTATATTAGACTAAATTATCTTTATTATAATAAATATTATATTATAATATTTTATTTTTATTATTTTATTTACTTTTAGATTATATTTTAAAATTATTATATACTTATAGTCTTTATTATATAATATAATTAAAAACTCTTTTTTAAACTCTAATTTATTATTAATAATAATCTTTATAAATATATTATATTTACCTAATAGTTTTTTAATAAATTTAAGTATAATAGTTAAATTATAGTCTTTAACTAGTATTATTTTTACTTAACTAATAAAATTATATTTAATCTTTATAAAGAACTTATATTTTTAATTATTAAGTATATATTATAAATTAAAATATACTTTTTTTATAAGCTTTATAAACTTTATATATTATATAATCTTTATTTTATATATAATAGCCTAGTTTTTATAAGTTTTATAAATTTAAATAATAACTTATATATTTTTATTTATTTTTAACTAAAAGTATTAAACTTTAATTTATTTATTTATAATTTAAGATTTTTTATATTTAAAAAAACTATAAGTTTTTTTAATTATTATTTTTTTAGCTTTTAAATTATTAATTAGTAAAAGTAGTTTAAGCTTTTTTAAAACTTTCTAATATAAGCTTTTTTTATAAAAAATATATTAATTTCTATTATTTTTAAATTTATATTTTTAATTAAGAATTATTTCTTTTAAATACTAAGTTATTATTATAAATATTACTATTAATTAATTTTTATTATTATATTTTAATTTAAAAAATAAAGTATTATTATATATAAAATTTAATATTAAGCTAATAAACTCTTTTAAATCTTTTTTATATTTTACTTTTAGAAAGTTAAATAATTTTATTAGTTTTTAAAATAATATATTTATTATTAAATTCTTTTTACTAAGTATATATAAAACTATAAAGTTAAATAATTAAATATAACTTAATTACTTTATAATTAGTATTTTTATAATATAATTTATTTTATTATTAATTTATTATTTTAAAATTAATATATTTATTTTTAAGATAAAACTAATATTATAAATATAATTATATAATTATTAAAATATATATAATAATTCTTTAGTTTTATATTTTATTTAATTATATTTTACTTTTATAATAATTTAAATATTACTCTTAAACTATATAAGTATTCTTTTTTTTTAATTATTTATATTAATATTATTTTTTTTAAATAATAAAATATTTATTTAAAAAATAATTACTTTTATACTTTATTTATAACTCAAGGTAATTAAGATTAAGGCTATAATAAGCCTTCTCTTTAACTTTTTTATTATTTCTTTTTATAATTTTCTTTATTTAAAATCTATATTTTTTTAAAAGTTATTTTAAAAGTTTAATAATATTTAAATAGTTACTAATTATAAGTTTATAACTAGCTATTATACTTAAAAAGTTATATACTTTTTTAATATTATAATACTTTTTTTACTTTTAAATCTTTAAGATTTTATATTTTATAAAGTTATAATTAAATATATTATAAAAGAATTTTATAATTATTACTTTTTTTTAATATTAATAGCTTTTTTTATTAAAAATTATATAATTTATTAATTTAATATTAATTAAGACTTTATTAAGGTTTTAAATATACTTTATTATATAATATTTAATTCTTAAAAATACTTTTTTATTATTATATATATTATTAAAATCTTATATAATAATATTATTTAAATAAAAATAATAGATTTTTAGTATAAACTTTATTAATATTTATATTATTATATATATAAACTATATAACTAAGTTAATAATATCTTAAAGAAGTATATATATTCTTAATAAACTAATAAGGCTAAAGAAAGTTATTAAATTTTAACTTCTAAGGGCTAAAGGTATTTAATTATAACTAAAAAAGAAGTCTATTAATAATAAGATTTTATATATTATAAAGTCCTTAATAATTTATTTATAAATTAAAAAGATATTTATATTTTTAATTAATATTATATTAATATATATTATTAAGTTAATTAGTTATAAACCTTTATTTAGTTTAATAATTAAGAATATTAGATTTTTATTAAGGCTATAGTTTTTTTTAAAAACTTTTACTTTTAGTTTTATTTTTAATAGCTAAATAAACTTTAATAAAATCTCTTTTAAAATTAAAATTAATTTTACTTATTAAGGCTTATAATTAATAACTTTTAGTTCTTATAAAGATATTATATTAAAATTAAGTTAATTACTTTTTTTAAAAGTCTAAGTTAATATAGTTTTTTTATTATAAACTATTATAAGAAATATTATATTAGTTAAATTTAACTACCTTTAGGGTTTACTTATAAGGATTAGTATAAAAAAATAGTATTTTTTTATAGTTTTAAAAAATAACTTTTTTACCTTTTTTATATCTAATTTTTATTATTTACCTTATAATTAAAAGCCTTATATAGTTTTTTTTTAATCTCTAATAATATCTTTACCTAATATAAAACCTTTATTAACTTAATAAGTAATAATATTATTAATTATTTAAGCCTTTATTTAATATTATATTTTTTTAACTTTATAAACCTCTTAATTAAGAGTTAATAAATACTTTATATATATATTATATCCTTAAAGAGACTATACTTTTATTAGTATTATAAACTAATCTAATAGTCTTATAAGTAATAATAAATATTTTATATATTTTAACTACTTTCTCTTTTAATAATATTTATAATATTTTTTATTTATTTTTAATTAAATTACTAATTTATATTTTAATATTATATAACTTATTTTTATATATTTAAGTACTTTTCTTAATTTTAAAGAATTTATTTATTAAAAAGTTAATATATTTATAAATAGTTTTAACTTTTTTCTTTATTTTCTTTTATTTTTTCTTTTTTTACTTTAAATTACCTTTTAATACTAAATTCTTAAATATATTTAGTAGTTTTATGTTTTTTTTTTATAAAAAGTAAAGACTTTAATTTTATTTTCTAATTACTTTTATAAATTAGTAATTATATTTTCTTTATCTATTATAACTTTTCTTTTTATAATAATTTAATATAAAGTCTTTTTAACTTTTTTTTTATTATCTTCTTTTAATTTAAAAATTATATCTTTTTTTTTAAATTCTTCTTTTAATATTTCTTATTCTTATATAAACTCTTAATTAATAACTATAATTTATATTTATAATAATTATTATTTAGACTTAAGTAATTTACTAATAACTTCTTAGGCTATTAGTTTTATTATAAGGGTTATTATTCTAGTATTATTAAATTATATTTATAATTTTATATCTTTTTAATCTTTAAAATACTTAAGTATAACTTAAGTAAATCTAATAAAAGGTATTTTTAAGATAAAGTCTATAAATATTAATTTATTAATTATATAGATTCTTTACTAAATAAAAGTATTCTTAAAGTATAATTATAAAAGTATAAATCTAATTATAATTATTTATTTATTAAAATAAAATATAAATATAACTTATTAAGGTTTTATAATAACCTTATACTTAGTAATTATCTTTTAGCTTATAATATTTTTTTTATATTAAAATTTATAAGTATTTTTATTAATAAATATTTAAAGGTATTTACTTTAATATAAATAAAGAATAAAGATTATTAAGTAATTATAATATATTTAGTATTAAAGATATAATATATATATATATATTTTTATTTAAACTCTTAATTAATAGTTCTTTTATTATTTATACTAATAATTAAAAGGCTTATATTTATAAAAATAATTTTTATATTTATTAGTCTTTTTATTATATTTATAATTACTAAATATTTTCTTTTTTTTATTTAAATAAACTATTTATACTTTTATTCTTAAGTAATATACTCCTTAATTAAGACTATATTAATATTTATTATAAATATAGTATTATAAAAGATATACTTAAAAGCTTTTTATTTTTTAATATATAAAGTAATAGTTAATAGTCTTTTCTTAGCTTTTAAGCTTATAAGAATTATTAGAATTACTTTTATTCTCTTAATCCTTTTTATTATATTTAAAACCCTTTAAGTAAATAAATATTTAATTTTAAGTTATATTATATAACTTCTTTAACTATTATACTTATTTTCTTTAATATAATATTATTTATAATTTATTATTATAAATTACTAATATTAAATTTAGTTTTATTTTTTAAGGTTTTATTTAATTTAAAAGAAAATCTTATTTTTTATTTAATTATAAATCTAAGACTTTAAAGCTTAGTAAGTAAGTTATTCTTT
Source organism: Beauveria asiatica (assembly GCA_038367545.1). Taxonomy (NCBI): domain Eukaryota; kingdom Fungi; phylum Ascomycota; class Sordariomycetes; order Hypocreales; family Cordycipitaceae; genus Beauveria; species Beauveria asiatica. Next base: position 21,395 of record JAAHCF010000338.1, on the reverse strand, counting down.
TTAATAAATTATTAGATATTCTAGATTATTTTTTAAAGTATAACTTAATATTTACTATATTAGTAATTAAAGGTTTTAGCTAGTCCTTATAATTAAAATAAATAATATAGGCTTTAGAATTATTAGGCTTTATTTTAGATACTAGTATTATCTATTTTCTTTAATAAATAAGACTAAATATAGTTTACTTTTTTTTATTTTAAAGCTTTAGGAACTAATTTTAGCTTTAATACTCTTTATAAGGTTATTATTTATTTTATAAACTTAAATCTTAATATCTTTAAAGCTTATAAAATAATAAGCTCTTAAATAACTTATTTACTTTAAAATTAATATAATAAGTAAAATAAAATAAAATACTTATTTTTTAATTTAAAAAAGAATATATATATATTTAAATTATAAATATAAAAGTATATTATAATATTTATATTTATAAGATTATAAATATTAAAAAAATATCTTTATTTAAAGTAATATTAATAAACTTATTTTTTATTAATCTTTATTATATTAATATAAACCTTTTATTTTTTAGTACTTTAGTTCTTTTTTATTCTTATATTATTAATTTTTATTAAAGCTTTATTTTTATTTTTTATTATTTTATTACTTTATTAAATAAAAGTCTTTTAATTATTCTTTTAATTCTTAAAGATATAAATTAATAATTTCTTTACTTTTTTTAAAAGATTTTAGTATTTAAATAAATTAATAATAGATTTAATATTTTACTTAAAAATAAGTCTTATATTCTTAACTTTTTTTAAAGATTCTCTTTTTACTTTTATTAAAATCTTCTAATTAATAGTCTTTTTATATTATTTATTTTATATAAATTAAATTTAGTCTCTAATAAAATAAAAAATTTACTAATATATATTTTTATATATTAAATTACTAAAATATATAATATTAATATTATATTATTTTATTATACTTTAATAAATAAATAATAGTATTATTAATTATAAATATCTTAATTACTTAATAAATATAAAAAGCTTTTTATTTACTAATTTATAAAAATACTTATATTTAATAAGTTATTTACTAATAATATAATAATTATTTATAAATAAGTATTTATTATATTTTAATAACTTAATTTAAAAACTATATTATTTTTTAATATTATATTTAAACTAATATTTTATTAAATACTTTTTTACTTTTTTTTAATTATATTTAAATATAATAAACTTAACTTTATTTATTAAGTAAAATAAAGTTATATTTATTAGTTTATTAATTTAATATATATTTAAAAACTTTTTTATATTTATTATTATTATTAATTTACCCCTATTATCTTATAAGATATTAAGTACCTTTATAATTTTAATAGTATAGAAAAAACTATTACTATTAAGGCGCCTTATTATACTTATATTATACCTAATCTAGATAAAAACCTATACTCTATACCTATTTATATTAATATTTCTACTTTTAGTAGGTATTAATAGCTATTATATAATAATTTTTCTAATAATAAATCCTTAAACTATACCTTTAATATATATATATATACTATTTTTACTTCTTAAAGATATTTATATTACTAAATATATTAATTTTATCTTTTTATTATATATATATTTAAGTCCCTTTTAAGTTCTTTACTCTTTCTTTTTATAATAGTTATATATAATTTTATATTATTATTATAATAATTATTATAATATAATAGTTAATATATACCTAATAACTTTTTTATTAACCTAGACTTATAATTACTTTATAATATACTTTATTTAATCTTTTATAGTATTACTTATTTTTAATATATTAGGTTTTTAGGAAAAATAGAGAATTAAAAAGGGGTGCCTTTAGCTAGATTTAAACTAATAATCTATATACTAACCTATATAGATCTCCCTAGTATAGAACTATTATATTATAAAGGCTTTTTTATATTTAATTATTTATTAAACTTCTTTAAGAACTTTATAATATTATTTTTATTAAACTTATTTTTAAAAATAATCTTTAACTAAAAATTAATATAAATTAAAGTTATTAAAAGATTTTTATTATTAATTAAGTTAAAGAAGTTAAAGTTAAGATTAGTAAAGTCTTTATTTTTAACTTTTTTTATTATTTCTTTTCTTATAATATATTCTTTTATTTTCTTTTTTTTTATTAAAGTTCTCTTTTTCTCTTTTTTCTTTTAACTATTAATTCTTATATTTTTTAAACTTTAGTTTTTAATTATATTAATTAAATTATTATTAAAAATAATTAAGTTTTTTATTATAATAAAAGACTTTTTTTATAATTTTTTAATATTTTTATATTATTAAATAATATAAATAATATTATAATTAAGAGTTTTAAAGTATAAAATAGTTAAAATAATATAAAATAAAAGTAATATTTTTTTAAAAAATTAAATAACTTTTAATTAGTTTATTATTTATTAAAAAAAAGAGTTTATTTATTATAAATATTATAATATTTTTTTTATATTAGTTATTAGATTTATAATCTTTTACTTTTAATTACTTTTATTAGATTTTATTTTAATCTTTATCTTTTAACTTATTTTTAATATTCTTCTTTAACTAAAGTATTTTAATAAGCTATTTACTTAATATCTTAATATTATAAAGTAATATAATTATTATCTTTATTAGAGGTTTTTAAATATTTTAAAAGAGTTTTTTTAAAGAGCTTAAGCTAAGAGTAGTTTATTTTCTAAAAGATATAATAATCTAAGATATTTTATATTTAGCTTTTTAAAACTTAAGCCTTTTTTAGTTTATTAATTTTATATTTTTTAGTTTTTTATCTTTTTTTAATTAAAAATACTTTAATCTTTATTTTAATTCTTTACTTATTTAACTTATACTTTATTTCTTTAAATAAAGACTTTATTTATAAATTATTTATTTAATACTTTTATATTATAAAATAATTTAATTATATTTTTAATTATAATACTTAAACTATATTAATAATATTTTATTTAATTAAATTAAAAGTAAGTTTTTTATAAATAATATTATAATTCTATAATTATTTTTTTTATAATAAACTAAACTTTTTTTTATAAGTACTAATTTTATAATTATTAGTTTTAGTATTCTTTTTAATTAAAGACTATTTTAATTATTATTTATTTTTATAATATTTTATTTATAATTTTTTTTTTAATTTAAAATATAATTATAAGTTATTTATTTATTACTTTTTTATTTATATTTTAATTTAATAATAAAATCTTCTTATAATTATAAAATTTAGTAATTATTATAACTTAAAATAAATTATTAAATTCTTATTTTTATTAAGCTTATTAACTTTTTTAATAGCTTTTCTTTTAAACTCTTATTATAATAACTCTTTAATACTCTTAATTAATATTTAAAAATATCTTAATTATTAATTAAGGTTTTTTTTATTATAATCTTTATTATAATTATTATTAAAAAAAATAATTAAAATATATAAAATATTAATTATTATTTATAAAACTATTAAACTAGTTTATAATATTAATAAAAATATAATCCTTTTAAAAATAGTATATATATATAAAGTATTTATTAACTTTTAATTAAAAAGTTTATATAATAAAAAAAGTATAATATTAAATAAAAGCTTAAATAATTAATAATATAATTATTTATTAAATTATTAAAGGTTTTATATTAGGTAAAGATATTATTAAAGATTAAGAGAAACTATATAAGACTTTTAATTTTAAAGTAAATAATAAAAATTAAATATAAAAAGGATAAAAAAGTTATTTTTAAAAACTATAAAAGAATATTATTCTTTTATACTAATCCTTATAAATAAACCTTAAAAATAATTAAATTTAACTAATATATTACTTTATATTAAAAGTCTTATATTATTTTATAATTATATAAAAGTTAATAAATTTATAAAAAAGTTAAAAAAATAGTTATAAATTAACTTTAATTTTATATTATATATAAGTATATTAAGATACTTTAAACTTATTTACTTATATTTATTAATTAAAAAAAAGGCTTTATTAGCTTTTATTAGAAATTAATATAAAACTATAATTAATAATAATTATATAAGTTTTCTTTTAAAAACTTTAATTTTTTATATATATATAAACTAAAAAAATATTAAATAAATAATAAGTTTAATTAAAATAAATTAATAATTAGTTATTTTTTTATTATTTTAAATATTAATAAATTTATAATTAATTAATATTAATTTTTAATATATTAAAAAGTTAATAAAAAAGTTTTAAGACTTAATTTTATAAATATTTAAAATAAAAAAATTACTTAATAAATTAAAAGATTAAGTATATTAATTATAATATAATATTAAATAAATTATAATTAATAACTTAATAATTATTTTATAATTATAAAAATAACTTAAAAATACTTATAAAAATATTAAACTTTAAATTTTTATATATAAAAAATAATATATTTTTAATTTTATAAAAGTAAATAATTATTAAAAATTTTAAGAATTATAATTTTAAAAAAGTATAATATAAAATAATTTATATTAATATTAAATAAAAAAAAGTATAAAAAAAAATTTAAAAAAAAAGAAAAGGAATTATATTATAATAAAGTTATTTATAAATCTAATTAAATCTTAAATAACTATTTTATAGAATTAATTATCTTACTTTAAAGTTAAGGCTCTTACTAGAGGTAGCCACAGGGCTATAGAGGCTTTTAGTAGCCACCTAGCTATCCAGCACCTAATAGCGGAGCGGTGGGTGCGTGGCACGTGCACCTAATCACTGTTCCGCGTGACACCTGGTTATTCGCACTGCTTACATAATACAGCAGACAACTCCGCCGATAGGTCGCCCCGCGTCACCAACTGTCAGCCTGGCCTCCGACCTAACTGCACGAAGCAAGCGCCATCGAATTCGACCATCGAGAGTAATCACGGTGCCGCCTTATTCATCAACACCAACCTTTTTCCCCCTGCCGCCCATCGATTGCCTTGGCATACACTCATTTCTAACCCAAAGAAAACAAAATTTATGGCGGAACGAGCCCTCACTCAGGTGCTGGGCCAGCTCAAGCACTCACCGTCGATGAGCTATGACGAGGCAAACAAGCTCCTCTCCAAGGCCAAGCTCGCCCTTTTGCGCCTGCACGCGCTCACGCCCTCGCCCGAACTTTCGCCGTCGCTCCTCGCCGTCGCTCGCGAGACGTACGAGCAGGGCGCGCTCTTCGCCATCCGCGCTCGCAACCCCGACGCCTTCACCCGTTACGTCCAGCAACTACAGCCCTTTTACGAGCTGCCCTCGGCGCGCCTCCCGCCCAACCTGCCCGAGCGCAACAAGGTCACCGGCCTCAGCCTGCTGCTACTCCTCACCCAGGGCCGCTACGCCGAGTTTCACTCTGAGCTCGAGAGCCTCGCCAACAGGGATGGCGGGGGCACCGCTGGTGACGTCGAGGGCGACCGCTACCTGGGTTATCCCATCCGACTCGAGCGCTGGCTGATGGAGGGCAGCTATGATCGCGTGTGGAAGGCTATGAAGAGCAGCGAGGTTCCCTGTGACGAATACAGTGTATTTTCAGAGGTATGTGCAACCTCCTGCTGCCATTGAGAATTCTCCAGCATTTGAACTTTGACTCGTGCGCAACCTAACTTTATTTTAGATTCTCAAAAACCAGATTCGCTCCGAGATCGCCAGCAGTAGCGAACGTGCATATCCCAGCCTACCAATAAGCTCGACGAAATCACTTCTCTTCCTTGACTCCGAAGGTGACGTCGTTCAGTTCGCCCAACACCGTGGCTGGATCGTCCGCGATGGCCACATTTACTTTCCCGACGAGACCGCTGATGGTGGTGAGGAATCTGTACAGAACAAGGATGTGAGCCAAATGGTCATCGAAAACACGCTGGGATACGCTCGGGAGCTGGAAACTATAGTTTAAAATACAGGCCATCGCATGAGCATGCAAACGACACCAATGTACTACTAAACACTAGACTCTGTACTGCTGGCCAGCTCTTACATCGTGCTGTAGATTATAATGACTCCCTTTATGCCTTTGCTGTCTAAACCAGGCTCACAATTTTTTGGACATTCCACGTTCCCAACTCTGAGTATAGAATCAACATGGCCCAGCGCAACGTTCCCACTCGTCGTGACCAAATTATTTCGTTACTGTCTTTTTCAAGCAATTTCTCCATCTATATATATCTATGCAAATAGCCGCAGCCCGCTTCCATGCTTACCGACCTCACAAACCTCGCAAACCTTGCACAAAGTGCCCTTGTATTTGGAATGATACTTAGATCCGTCAAAAGCGCACTCTTCGTACGATGTTCCGCTGTAAATCGGTGTAAAGCTGGCGGCGCAAACCTCGAACTCGGCGAATTGATCAAACTCGATATCAATAGCATCGTTAGGACTGCGCTCACATGCTGCCTTGGCCTTCTTCGCCTACAAGTGTTTCGCGTTAGCATCTGTCTCGTTGCTAAATGCAGAACAATGTACATACCGCATCTACAATTTTGGTAGCGCCGCCATTCGCAATAATGCGGTTGGCAAAGCTCAGAGCGCTATTGTAGTTTCTATTTCTGCTGGCCAGCTGCATGGCGCTGAGCAGAGCGAGTTGCCTGTGAGGCACCTCGATCTTTGGTATCGTGAAGTATGCCGAGAGTTCAAGGCTTCGCTTGAGCTTTTCGACATCACCTGCTACGACATCTGCTGCGCCTAATTGCCTTCGAGCGAGCTCAATGCTCATAGCGACAGCGTACTCGCTGGCTGAAGTAATGAGCTTCTTAGCCTCGGCAACCTCGCCTGCACTTGATACGGCGTTGACGAGAATTGTGTGCAAGATGCCCTTGAAGATCTTGACACCATTTTCCAAATTGTTGGCCTTCATGGAATCGTACCCGCGCTGCAGCTCATTGGCAGCGAGATATTCGAGATCTCGAGGAACAATGGGTAGCACCTGGCGAAGATCACTTTCATCGATTGTGCGGCGTATGTAGTTGATAAGAGGTGGCAAACCGGCGGACGCGGGAAGGAAGGTTCTAGATGCCTGGTAGACCTCCAAGAAACGAGGTTTCAACGCAGCAAAGCTGACCGCACCTACCTGGCGGTTTAGCAGCTGCATGGCTGTCTCAAAGGAACCGCCAGCAATATGGTCTACCGCAAGGGGTGAGTTGCGAGCCCACAGATCAGCTTCGCTGCTGCCGGCGCCTCCAGCATCGGCGGTATCCACATTCACAAAGTCGCTGTCAGCCTCGGGTAGGTCTTCATCGCCCATATCCCAGCCGGCAACATCTTCATCATCGTCATCTGCAATGGCAGCTCCGTGAGCTGACGCGCCGCCGTCTTCCATAGCGTCTTCAAACCGCGTCGCAGCATCAGTATTGTCCTCGAGAGTAAGACCTTCCACTTGGCCGAGAAGGGCCATTTCAAAGAATGATTGGGATGTTAACTTCGTAGGCCAATTCTGCTTGAAGGTCGGTACAATAGGCTTAGGTGAAGTAAAAGGTTTACCAAGAGTGGGCACCGTGAGTTGGTCTTCCGTGATTCCAGTGGCCTCTAAAATAGCCTGACATTCTTCATCAAGACCATGAGACTTGGCAGCCATGTAGGCTAGGGGGTCTATTTCCTGAGTCAGTAACAGTGCAAATATCTCCGAGACAAGTCCACGTACAAAGATCAATTTCCTTGAAAATTCGGATACGATCCTCGACTTCACCCAGGTACAGAGCATTGTGAAATCGAGCAGTAAAGTCGCCACGGTGCTCAGCAATCTTAGCCATGCGCGAAAGCTTAGACTGATCCCCAGTAGCCAGGTAAAGAAAAGACAGCTTGTCGAACTGCTTCAATTTTTGGTAGCACATTTCAACGACTTGGTGGTTGCCATGGGACAGAGCCTCAATGCTGAGTCTGTTCCAGAATTTGGGCTTGTCAAGTTCCTTGGCCATTTCCACCGCAACATCCAAGTTGCCGCATTCAATCGCGAGATCAAATCTGGTGGTAGGGTCTTGAACAAATTGCAGAGCAATATCGGGGTACCCCTTCTGTTGAAGATATGAGATGATAGATTGACCGACGAGACTAGAATTGCGGATGATGTGAAGCATTTCCTCATAATTGCGCTTAACCAGAGCGAGTTTGAATCGATATTCTGTGGGATCAATCTGGAGGATGCGCGGCTTTGCAGACCTATCCAGGCAGTAGACATTGCGTCCCTTGACACGGACAAGGTATACAGTTTGATCCAGCGTTCTGACGATGCCGTTATCACCGTTGAGAAGGGTGTACTTCACGTGGTTCAAGGTGGAGTACAGAAGCACACCGGCATCGTCCCAAGTCGCGCTCTTGATTCTGATTGTCTCATGTAGCGTGCTCACTTGCTCAAGCGTCTTGGTGACAATGGTAACATTGTGCTTGCTGAGAAGCGCCGCATATAGACCGTCGTTGGACCAGACCACGTACTTCACACCGTTGACTACAAGCTCAGCTGTGCTCTTCTTCTGTTGAATGTCGTACAGATGAACGGCAGTAGCAGTAATAATGAGCAAGTTGCCTGTGCCACCAAAGTAAATATCAGTAGTGCCGGATGGCGCTTTGAAAGAGCGTGTCGTTGTGTTTGACAGGTCCTTGATTTCGATAGTCTGAGTGGAGAGGTTGAAAACAGCGAATCTATTTCTGGCCACAAATATGGCCGAATTTCCAGGACCACGTTTGGATTCAGTGGGCTCAATGTTACCACTGCCTTCCTTTGGAAGATTGACAAGCTCATATGAGCCGTCATCGGCTGGAGTCGTTACGAGGACAGACCTCTCAGCGGGGTTATATGACAGAGTTCGAGGCGCAACCCACGCACTACCCAGCTTCTTTAGTGAAAGAAGAGTCGGGCTCTCAATGTTCTTCTGGAAATCATACGACTTGACGAGCTTCTCCTTGCTGAGGAAAAAAAGTGTGTTCTGGTGAACAGCAGAGGCAGGTCGCTCACGCTCCAACTTGAAGACCATAACACCATTATCATGACCAGCGGCGAATAAGTTAATTTGTGGATGTGCGGCGATTACCCAGAACCTGTCATTCTCGCGCTTGAATGTTTGTACCGCCGTTCTCTTGTTCAAATCCCACACCCGGATAGTCTTGTCGCCACCGGTCGAGAGAATCAAGTCTTGATGAGGGTGAAACAAGCATCCCTCCGCATTCTGAAAGTGTCCTCGGCAAGTGTCTACCTCCCAGGCCTTGGTTTCGCTCATGCGCCAAAGCTTTACCAGCCGATCATCACCAGCTGAAACGATCAAGGGCATATGAGGGTGGAAAGCAACCCAATTGACACCGCGATCATGACCCTCCAAGACGAATTTGACGACAGCATCAGTGTTCCCAAACATGTCAGTTTGGTTCTGGTTGGAGCGAGCGACCTGGTCCTCGAAGCTCATGGACGTAGGGGCGGAGTGCTTCTTTCGAAGCCCGGAAATGTCCCAGACACGGACAGTTTGATCAAGGGAGGCGGATACGACGAGATCTTCTTTCGGATGAAATTGGGCGCACATAGTGTAATGATTGTGTCCAGTCATAGTGCAGACTGTTAAAGATGGTCAGCCTGAATTGCAGATTTTAGCGATAGATGTTCCGTACTCAGCGAGCGGTTCTGCCAGTTCCAGATTCGAATTGTCTGATCATCCGAGGAAGAAATAATCCACGGAAGCTCGTGGTGAAAGAACACGGTACGAACGTAATCCAAGTGGCCATTGAGAGTGAAGAGGCAGCGTCTTGTTTGGTATGACCACACCTTGATCTTGTAATCGTCACCGCCGGACACAAAGAGAGGTTGGGTTTTGTGAAAGTCGACGCCACGGACTGGGCCATCATGCTCTTCGAATCTATCAATCAGAGTACCCATACGATAATCCCAGAGCTGGATGGTGGATGAATGGAGTGTGACGAGGATCCACGGTCTAGGTGGGCGCTATTAGCTCTATACGAAATAGTCGTCGCGCGAACGAACGTACCTCTTGGGATGAAAGGCAAGGCCTTTCGCCCTAGAAGACTTGGACTCGAACTAGGAAATCATCAGTGTGAGGTGATCGAATCGCTACAACTGACAGTTCGCGCACCTTGGTTAACATATTGGGGGAAGACGACATTGTGGGCGGGGGGATTGAAGTCGCAGCTTCGTGCACGAGTCAAAATTGAATGACGCCAGCCAAAATATCGATACAGAAGACTATTTGATCAGCTCGCCTGGTAGTTACTGCAAGTGCAGGCTGGCCAACCACTCAGCGTCGATAAGTGTTGCAAATAGTGGTGGTGTAGTGGCATACAGTTGCGCCTCCTTGACAACAGAGCTTCGTGTCCATCTCCAATTGTGGGCTGGTTGGTTGAAATGCCCCGCAACAATGTTCCGCCGGCCAGCAGCGCACACCGCCCAGTGAACAAGTTCTAGAGTTACTAGTTATTTATTTAGTAGTTATTTACCCACCTAGTTACTAAGAAGATTCTGCCACACTTGTGGCCTCTGGAAGTTGGTGGACAGCAACAGGCGCTAAACCCTTTCTAGTGAGCTTTCTTGCGACGGTGTCAAGAGGACGAGCTTTCGGCGACGGCTGCCGAACATTTACACGGGAAGATAAGGTGTTGTACTGAAAGCTGTGCTTTCGTGGCTGAGCTAAAGCCCCAATTTTGACGATTAGAATTCTCTGAATTCTAGGATCACTATACTGGGTGCCCCAGGATGGCCATCCGCCTTGGAAGTGGGCTGCTTGTTGCATTGTTGTCTGCATCACAGGTGTCTGCTTCACCAGCTGTCAACGTTCGTATGCAAGCGGCTTTTAATAGCGGGCCATATCTACTTGAATTACTGTATGCCGATGCAATTGCCCTTTTCTCTATATTCAACTGCTAAAAGAGGGCTAGTGAAACTGCGACGGCCGAGAACTCTTCTGCCTACTTTCCCCTGCTCGATCGAATCGCAGGCGGGCAATTCTCCAGATCGTCCACCGAAGCTGAGCTTTACAATGAATTCATTAGCGTTGTTCGGGATGATGGCCACATTAGCAGCCCAGAGGCGCTATCCACATTCAATCTTGGACTCTCTCTACGCTCTTCCGCCCCAAGAGTCGAAGCACATTATCAATATTATGATACAGCTGTCGCGATTGCAGAGATAGATCTTGCCTGCGAGGCGTGGGTTCTTTTGGACGGGAATCAGTACTGCACTCCGCAATTGGATGCTGCCGTAAGGAATGGGCTGTTCCACTCGTATGACCACTTACCACTAAGTGCTTCCGACCAAGGCTATCCATTTGCTTACCGAACATGTCTAGGAATATAACTGCTTTACCGTTCGACCGCTCCATTGGTGCTGGCAAAGATGCAGTACTATATGTGGATCCTGCATCTCCTCACTTCAGAAAGTTTCACGCGCCGCTCCGGATTGCTGCTGAAGCAGGCGAATACAACTACCGCGTACGATACCGGCGTCCAATGAATACTAGCAATAAGGCGCTGCATGTCAGCGGCTTTGGGGTCGAACTAGCACTGAAAAGAACTGATTACATCGTCATAGATGATAGGGCGTCGCAAAGCGATGCAAAAGCACAGAAGCCCTTAGATACAGAAGCTATATTTGAGGAGCAAGAGTTGACTGACCTCCGCCCGCTTTCAATCTCGGAGCTAGCAACTCTCGGTATGAAATCTTCCTCTTTCATTCAAAGTAGCAAAACTCCTTTCGAGACTCTCGTCAAACTGATGCAAGATTTCCCCAAATTTTCTGCATCGATCTCGGCGCACAATGTGTCGGCAAGCTTTTCCGAAGAATACCAGCGAGGCCATATTCAGCGTGTACCAAGAGGGATAAACGCGTTGTGGATGAATGGTCTACAACTCATAGAACGCCAAATCGAACCGTTCGCCCTCGTCGAGATGCTTCGTGATGAGCGAAAGCTCATCGATGCTGTTCGCAATCTGGGGTTGAACGGAGACGAAGCCATATCACTGCTCGGACATGAAAACATCGCAGCAACGCAGTCAGATGGAGGAGGAACGATGCGATTCGATTGGACCGACAGATCAGAGGATGGTCAGGCGATCATTTGGTTGAATGATCTGGAAAAGGACGACCGTTATGCCCAATACCCGGACGATTTGAGCTCTGTTAGTTTTGCTTGCATGCGGATATGTGTCAGTTCTTAACTAATCATGCGCAGCTGCTCCAACGCACGTTTCCAGGACAGATCCCACCGATTGCCAGGAACATATTCAACGTTGTGACTGCCGTTGACCCCTCAGATGCGGATGACCTGACAATTTTGGGTCAATTGATGGCACTTATTGGCCATGGGATACCGATCCGCTTCGGTATTGTGCCTGCCGCATTAAGCCCAGAAGCTTCGAACCTAGCGAAAATCGTGTATTATTTGAGAAGAACGTATGGCTTCGAATCACTTCGGAACTATATCGAGAGCCTTGGTGAAGAGCCCAACGCAGCCCTGGGTGAAGCCAGCTTTTCTCGGACCATCAATGGCCTGACGCCAGTCGCTGGAATTCAACCACTAAAATTTTCTGAAGTCATGGAGAATGATGAGTTCAACTCACGACTAGAAATGGCTGGCCGATGGATTTCCAGACTCAAAGCCACAGACAAATCCTCGCCAATATTCTTCGTCAATGGAGTTTCAACACCTCGTGTTGCGAACTGGTTACAAAGCATGAGTATGCAAGTCTCGGAAGATCTTCAAACGATTCAGAGAGGCATATACCATGGCGTCATCAGTGATGATGTCTGGGTCCCTGGTATCTTTTTGGAAGGCGCTTTACTTCGCCGCAATGAGTATTTATCTATAGACGATTCCCATCCTCTCCGAGTTATAGATGTCAGCAAGCTATACGGAGACCACAAGGACCTATTCGGCATCATTCCGGTGCGAAACTGTGGCCGGCAAGCAGAAAGGGAATCATGGGCTACCGTAACGGTTATCACTGATGCGACGACTTCGCGCGGCGTGCAGCTTCTCATGTCAGCCCTGAAGTTCAAGCAGAGTAGTCCGGGCGTGCGACTTGACCTTGTCCACAACCCTATCACTACGGAAAGGGCTTCGGACCTCAACAAAGCTTTGAGGGCTGAAGCTAGTCTTCTCGGTCTTGGCATGAGTGAAGAACTTGAGAAAATAGTGCGAGAGGCGGACGCGAGTTCCTCGACCGGTGCATATGCCGTTGCCCTGAAGCGATTCCTCTCCTACGCAAACATACAGCCAGGCAGCAGCTGTGTGCTTCTAAATGGACGCCTGATTGGCCCAATTGCACCAGAGCATGCATTTACCGAGGATGACTTTGTACAGCTCTTGGCCTTTGAGCGTAAAAGTCGGATCCTCCCTGTCTTTGAAGCCCTCGACGATCTCGGCCTGGGCGATAGGATTTCTGGACCTATTTCTGCCGCCAAACTGACGTCTATTGCCGCCCTATCAACCATTCCCAACTTACCAGAAGGCATATTTGAATCATCTCCATCTGCTCGGACCACGATCTACAGAAATTGGGATGCGAAGCACACAACAATTGAAGTTGGCGACGCGAAAACTGCTAGCATCCACCTCGTTGCTTTGCTCAATCCTTTGAGTGAGCAAGCTCAGCGATGGGCACCTCTCCTCAAAGTCTTGTCTGAACTTGACGGCGTGTATCTCAAATTGTTTCTGAACCCCAAGGAGAAGCTTGAGGAGCTTCCCATAAAGCGATTCTTCCGTTACGTTCTAGAATCAAAGCCCTCTTTCGATGAAGGTGGCGCTATTAGAGGCGGACAGGCTATTTTCAGTGGACTTCCTTCGGAAGCTCTGCTTACACTTGGAATGGATGTACCCCCTGCTTGGCTAGTGGCAGCTAAAGAGTCTATGCACGACTTGGACAATATCAAGCTATCTTCAATAAACTCCGACGTCGACGCCAATTATGAGCTTGAACACATTCTTATTCAAGGTCACTCCAGAGAAGGAAAGTCTAGCCCTCCTCGAGGTGCCCAACTTGTCTTGGGAACCGAGAGTGAGCCGCACGTGACGGACACAATTGTCATGGCAAACCTTGGATTCTTCCAATTCCAAGCAAATCCCGGCATATATAATATCCATCTAAAGGAGGGCCGAAGTGCAGACATATTCGAGATTGAGAGTGTCGGCGCACAGGGTTGGGCGGCTGTTCCGGGCGATGAAGGCACGTCTCTAGCCCTGCTCGACTTCCAAGGAACAACCCTTTATCCTCGACTCCTTCGCAAGCCAGGCATGGAAGAGGTAGATGTGCTCGAACAAGCCGACCAAGTGACTGAGAGCGTTGTCTCGAAAGGCTTCAAACTCGCAGAGAGTTTCTTGGGCAACGTCATGGGCAAGAAGTCCACCTCAGATTTGCAACACGCTGAAATCAACATTTTTTCCGTTGCGAGTGGCCATTTATACGAGCGCATGCTCAACATTATGATGGTCTCTGTCATGCGCCACACAAAACATACCGTCAAATTCTGGTTTATCGAGCAGTTTCTGTCGCCATCATTCAAGGAGTTTATTCCCCACCTCGCTGAGGAGTACGGCTTCAAGTATGAGATGGTGACATACAAATGGCCGCACTGGCTCCGACACCAAAAAGAGAAACAGCGAGAAATTTGGGGCTACAAGATTCTTTTTTTAGATGTCCTGTTCCCCCTTTCTATTGACAAGGTTATCTTCGTGGATGCGGATCAAATTGTACGAACAGATATGATGGATTTGGTCAAGCTTGATCTTGAGGGAGCCCCGTATGGATTCACTCCCATGTGCGACTCACGGACTGAGATGGAAGGATTTCGCTTCTGGAAGCAGGGATACTGGGCAAACTACCTTCGTGGTCGCCCCTACCACATTTCTGCTCTCTACGTTGTCGATTTGCGACGCTTTCGCGAAATCGCCGCTGGAGACCGCCTTCGACAGCAGTATCAAGCTCTTTCTGCCGACCCGAACAGCCTGGCGAACCTGGATCAAGATTTGCCCAACCACATGCAATTTCAGCTCCCAATTCACAGCCTGCCTCAGGAATGGCTGTGGTGTGAGACGTGGTGCAGCGACGAGAGCCTAGGCAAGGCGCGAACCATCGATCTCTGCAACAACCCCGAAACAAAGGAGCCCAAGCTCGATCGTGCTCGCCGGCAAGTTCCCGAATGGACCAAGTACGACGACGAGATTGCGGCGTTCGCTCAGCGCGTCAAGGCGGCGAAGAGCCCCGACGAGGACAAACAACGAACAAATCTGGAAAGGAACACCAAGAGCCGGAACTTTGAGGACCCTCTTCACACCAAGGACGAGTTGTAATCGCAGAGAGTGAGTGGTACTGAAGTGGTCGTGAGGTGATTGTTTAATTGCGCTACTAGACTAGAATTTGTGATGATGTTTTATTGAATGCTCTCAGGGCCATATACGCACAGCTCACTTCGGGCAGGTGAATTGTACTCAAAGCACGGTTTATTTAATGTAAGGTGCATCGCCTCCTTCATCCCCTGCAGGTTTTTAGCAGCTGGTTCTTGCGAAACGCTGAGAGTAAAGCAACGAAGGAACAGGCAAGAAGATAACAGAGTAGCCTTCGTTGTTTCTTCGCGAGCAGCGTTCGCTTGTAGAGCAGTGACCGCAGTGGCTTACGGCAACCCGGACAAAGCAAATAACTGCCGTAAGACGGAGGGTGAGAGATCCGGGGGAGAGATCGAGAAGACGCGCAGTTCTCAGAACGATGCAGATCGGAACATTCCCGCGCACCTTTTGCCAATGTCCTGGGTTTTGCACCAACGATAAAGCTTCGTCATTCTCATGTGCCAACACAAACTTGTGGGAAGGGAATTCCATCAGATATGGAAGCAGTGGCAATCATGTTGTAGAGCCGTTGAAGAAGATTCACTGCCGCTGAGGGTGTCTTCAGCCTACCAATAAGGCGAAGCCAACGTAGTTGAGGCACCAGTCAAGTCAGTCGGTCAGAACCGCTCCCGAAGGGGTATTAAGAACTGCTTAGACAGTGACCACGAAGTCGAAACCCCCAGCAGCGTTAATCAGCGAGAAGAAATAAAACGGAAGAAAAGGATAAAGACGACTCGTGTATCGGATATCGTGTGCCAGCAGTATAGTCCAAACAAAGACACGACAGGAAAATGAGAATAGTTTCGTGAAACAACAGTCGTCGCCGGCGACGCTATTCAAGTTCAAGGTAAGCTTGTTTCGCGCTCTTCCTGAATTGACGCCATCACAGTGCTGGCACTGGCGGCGCGAGTTGCTTGCTGGTTAGCAGGAGGGGGGGATACGGCATCTGCAGTGGTGGGTACATCAGTTGTCGCCAATCTCTTTACTTGGTGATCGGGTGTGGTGGCGCTTGCAGGTACCTCCTTGTGCATTGGCGACGAGTGTATTGGCGAAGCAGACTTCCCACTTTGGGTATCGCCATTGCGCACTGAGTTGCGCGGTGAAACTCTGCCCATCTGGAACCAACATGATTAGTTCATTACCTGCATCGGGCTCGTGAGTGACTTACTTGCTTGGCCCAGCGCAACCCACAGCTGTTGCAAAGATCTCGTTGGCCACTTGGTCCTCTACGCCATTCTGGCGTATTGCGCGTATGACAATTGGCACAATCTCGAATCACATTACCAACGCCCTTGCGCCTTTTTCTTTTTTTCTTGCTTGACAAGAGGCCACCGAGTTCTTCGGCTAGGATTCTGTTCACCTTCTCCATTTGACGCAGCTCGAACTGCCAACTGGAACATTTTGTTGTCCTCAGCTCGTCAAATATATTATCGTCGGATGCAAGTGCTTCATCCTGATTTCCGTGTCCCAGACCGCCTCCTGCGGGCTGAGATATCTGTCCATGTACGGATCTACTGGCGTTAGAACCCGCTGTTGAAGTGGCTGGTGCCAACGTTCTTGACGATGCTTTCAACAGCTTCGTCTGTGCAAGCAAAAAGGATGGCTTTTGTCCCTCAATAGCATCTCCAGGATAGAGTGTAGTTTGAGCTTGGAGGCCCTGGCCTCGCCTGTTCAGGACCTCATGTTTGCATGTTACGATCTTGCCACGTCGCGCCTTTTCCAAAGTGCGACCGAATTCGGGTCTCGAATCTTTGCGCATCAGCTCTTGAATGCTTGTGGCGACAAGTGATTCTGGCTGCAAGTCAAGAAGGGATCGCACGTTCGATGATACGTAAAGGAAGGTGCCAGAAGTTGAAAGTTTGGTCCACATCTCGCTGTCTCCGATGCCGCCATTGGATTCAATATTCCGACGACTGATGGAGAAGACAGGTCGTTTCCTGCCGACAAGAATGATACATTTGCGGCCTTTACCTTGCTCAACGTACAGGGACCCATGGCTCTCGAACCATGTGTACCCGCTCTGCTTTCTTCGGATCCTGAAAACAATATTGACTTGATCTTCAGTGGTCGCATCTTTGAGTTCTCGTGTAACAGGGACAATATCGGAAGGATGGCAAATAGATGATAGCGAGTTACCAACTAGTTCTGCGGCGTCATATTCAAGGACGCGTTTGCAGGCTGGCGAGAGATATAAAAAAAGGCCTTTCAACGAAAGAACATGAATGACATCGTCACAATTTTCGAGGAGCATCTTGTCCCAAGACTGTCGATGCCAATCTGATGCGATGCCTTTCGCATTAAACTGCTGCAAAATTGTTGACACATCATCAACACCCAAAGTCTGGCCGTTGTCGGCCTCCCAGAACGCAGACGGCGGCGGTGTCCAAATATACTGGCCAATATCGCTGTGCTTGTAATTGACGGCAACACCACCAAATTCAGACCCGGCAATGGCATCAGGACATTCAACCAAATCAATTTGAAAGCCAATGAAATAGCGGACCTCATCCGTATCCCAGGGTATTGGAATCATCGTTAGAAGGTTAAGGAACGGCTTGCCACCCTTGCGGTAGTTGATGAGACTTTGCTGAACCTCTCGTCTCTCTTGTATCATTTTCTTCAGATTGAAGACTGTACCATTGTCAACAAACTCGCGTTTGGTCCCGGCTTCGACTTTCCCATCAGGAGCTTGAAGGAAACGGCAGTTTTGACCAACAATATCGTGGCTACTGTATCCAGTCAAGTTTTGAAAGTTATCCGAGACATATATGATTGGGCAGTCATTCATGGAAACATCGCACACAACGAATGCGCACGACATGTCAACTGCTCCTAGATGGATCTTCGGGTTCTTCCTGGACGCAACGAGCCAGAGAGCCTTGAGCATATCAAAGCCACTCTTAGAGTAGATCGATTTCTCACGGGGCTCCTTGGATTTTGCTGTAGCGTTCGGGGTTGTGGCGACAGATGAAGTGCTTGGCTGAGTAGCTCCTATGGATGGGGTCTTTTCTTGGGCGGGCGAAACAGCGGAGCCAGCGGATGATTCATGACAGGGAAGCGATTGTATCGCTTGATCGACAGCAGGGGCCGACGCACCAGTCCTCCTTGCATCATGAGTTGGATCCTGAGCAGTTTTGGCTTGGTTCATTTGCTGAGGAGCTGGGACTGTGTTGTCCTGTGCGTTCGTAAAAGCGTTATATTGCGCAGCGTTGTTGAATTGCATGGTATTGTTAGAGGTAATGGAAAGCTGCATAGCGTTTGGTGAAATCTGGCCTTCGAGTGCGGCACTCGAGCCCGGATCAGCGTTGGAGAACATTGCTCCCATATTTATATTGGCAAATTGAGCAGATACCAGGTTGCCCATGGCATCGGGGGATATATCCGGGAAGCTATTACCATCAGCTATGATGTTGCCCATGTTGGAAGCATCTAGCATGGAGAAGTTGTTGACATGTTGCGGTGAAGGCTGAAATCCCATGAAGTTGCTAGACCCAGTTGCTGGTGGCGGATTCATAGCTACTCTGTCTGCCGCCAAGGACATTCGTCTGGCATCTACCGCATCCGACAACTGTTGTGGCCCAAAGCCAATAGAAGCGCTCGCGCGGCGCTGCAGTAGGGTCGGGTTGCCCATCATCTGGTTGTTAAATGTGTTGGAGCGCGGCATGCCCATTCCCGGTGGCATTTGTTGATGCTGCTGGTGCTGCTGGTTCGGATTGTTTTGCTGCTGCCTTTGCTGCTCCCGAGGAGGGAGATGATTGGGAGGGTAGTATCCTTCCATCGTGGCTGCATCTGAGCCGTGATCCTCTTCTCGAATGCGGATATAATCGGTCAGAGACCAGACCTAGTTCGTTGCGGTGTTTTTCGGTCGGGGCTGACAGCTGACAACGCACATGAAGGCAATCTAGAATGCCGTTTGATGTCGCAGAGTGAATTTTCGGTAGAACGAGATTCAGATAGGTAGATGACGAATGATCTGGACAGTTATTCTGGCAGCGGTTAAAGCGACGGTGGCGCGTGACGGGATGTGCCGGCGGAGTAGAGGCGCACAATGGCACGCCTCTTGGGTGAATCCTTGGCGGACAGAGCAGGTTTCGTATAGCGGTCACCAGACTCTTCAGGATTTTGTAGCCGCTTTTATCGAAGGCCGTTGATCACAAGTCGCGCAAAGTGTGGTACGCAGCGGTGTTAGACGAAGCCACGACTTGACAGTTGTACGAGCGCTGTGTCGATAGTTCGAGCCACGAAAGCCCATAGGTCCCGATAATAAATGATTACATATCGCCCACCACTGACCCAGCCCACACACACAACCCGTGCGCCCCCCAAGGGAGTCAAAAAAGATTGCCGGTGTTGACACTCAGGACACACAGAACAATAGGTGCGTCTTCCCATTCGAGATTCGACATATATTGATGGACTTTTATAGCTAGCTCAATTCATTTAAATACCCCTTTATCGATATTGCAGCGGTTTTAGTAGGACGAGTGGACGATTGCCTGAGCCTTCTGTGTGTACCGGCTATATTTTTATCCCCCACTTTCTTAGTTCCCAACTTACAGTGCCTACCCAAAAGTAACGTAAAAAATTTAAAAGTAATATAGTTTCTAATATTAGATTTTATTAATTACTTAAGAAATTTAAAAATATATAAAAAATATAATTAAATATTTACTTATATTAATTATATATTATATATAAAATTTATTTAATAACTATTTTTATTAATTAATTAAAATAATTATAATAAAACTTAAAAAAAGAAAAAGAATTAGGGGTTTTTTTAAACTAAAATATTTAATATAATATAATAAGAGTATTACTATTTATGTAGATTAATTTTACTATTTATATAGATATAATACTACTACTACTAATAGGTAAAATAGGCTAGAAAAAGTGGCTATTATAAGCCTAGAAAGGTAATAATATAAAAATGCGTTTTTAATTAAATTAGTAAGCGTTAAGAGCCTCTACGAGGAGGCGGCGGCGGCGGCGGCGAGTATATATTATACCTAGTAGATAGGCAGAAAAACAGAGGTAGTTAGGTACCTAGGTACCTTTAGAAATATACTAGTACTACTTATAAATTATCTATATAAATAGCAAAATTAATCTATACGAATAGTAATACTCTATAATAATTATATACTTAAAAAAAGTATATTATATAATTTTACTTATAAATTACTTAAATATAATTATTTTATATTTTTTATATTATTAAATTTAATAATATTTATTAATAAAGTATAAGGGTTATATTTTTAAAAAAAATTAAAACTATATTTATAATAATAATATTTTTTTATTATTATTAATTATTATATAATTTATATATAATATATATATTTAAAGACTTAAGTTTTAATATTTATAAATAGATTTTTTATATTTTATATATAAAATTAGTTATAGTCTTTTAAAATTATTTTTTTACCTTTAGGGTAGTAGGTCTTTTTTTTCGCGTTACTTTTATTAGACTACTATACTAGATATATATAATATAGCCTTAGGTAGGTATAGTTAGTTAAAAAAAGTTCTACTTAGTCGTATTTTTAAGGAGGTTACCCTATCTATAGCTAAATTTTATAATAGCTATAATTTTTCTTTTCCTTAACTAAATAATATATAAATAAGCCTATAAATAATTATTTATACTAATTCTATATTATTAAAATTAGAGTATTATTTTTATATAAAGCTATTTTATTATTTATATAAAGTTATATATAAATAGCTAATATATTTTTAAAAGTACTTTATTTAATAAATAAATTATATATAAATTAAAAGTATTTTTAAAAATATTTATTAATTATAACCTCTTTTTATTCTTATTATTATTATTACTTTTTATAAAGGCTTTTAATAATTACTAATATAGTTAAAAAATATTTTTATTATATATATAATTAATTAAATAAAGGGCTTTTTTAAGTTAAAAAAAAGCTTTTTTAAGCTAAAAAATATATATAATTATTAATTATTATATTATTTAAATAAAAAAAAGATAAAAAAAGTAAAGAATTCTAGTTAATTAAGTAATTTTCTTTAAGTATATTAAATTATAT
>JAAHCF010000337.1:0-39673 GCA_038367545.1 Beauveria asiatica | reverse complement strand
CCCCCCCCGCGGTTCAACGTTGAGGAAGGGGAATAGCAAACATGCTCATAAGAGCACTCGTAGATTCATCACGTGGAAAACTGAATATAGTCTCACATCATAGCAGCCCGTACGGCGTACCGCCAGCGCGGTTCCCCCCTCCCAAGACAAAAACAAAACGTGGAGAAGCCCTTCCCGCCGTCCGTCCGCCGTCCGTCCCACAGCGGCGGCTCGCGGCACCGGTGCGCCTGCCGACCACTGCTCACCCAAACCAACCTACACCTAATTATATATCCTCTCTTCTTTTTTCCTTTCCCCCCTTCTCTCTCTGACTCTCTCTTTCTCTCATCCTCCCCATATACAATTCCTAAAATTCTCCAGCATCCCCACCACAACCCCCCAAACATGTCCATCACCACAATCTCGCCCTCCACGGGCCTCCCCATCTTCACCCATCCCGGCATCTCCTCCCCTGCCGCGCTCCTCTCCGCCGCGTCCGCCTCCTTCGCCAGCTACCGCAGGACCACGCTCGCCCAGCGCAAGGCCTGGATCGTCGCCGCGCTCAACCACCTCGCGGGCATCAAGGCGACGCTGGAGGAGGAGCTCACGGCGCAGATGGGACGGCCGGCGGCGTTTGCGGGGGCCGAGATTGATACCATGCGGAAGCGGGCTGATTATATGCTGGAGAGGGCCGAGGAGGCGCTCGGGCATATAAAGGGCCAGGACGAACAGGGGTTCAAGAGGTGGACGAGCCAGGAGCCGGTAGGACCGGTCCTGATTGTTTCGGCGTGGAATGTAAGTACATGGACGTCAAAACACTGTCGACATTCACGGGACTGGAAATCAAGTCATGAATCATATTGCTCAATGCATCTTTGTCAAACTTGACAAGTCATCGACGCTAACGAAAAGAAAAAAAAAAACCCCAAGTTTCCATATCTCATCACAATCAACACCATCGTTCCCGCCCTCCTCGCTGGCTGCCCCGTGATTCTCAAGCCCTCGCCGCAGACGCCACTCGTCGGGGACCGCTTCCTCGAGGCCTTTACCGCCGCCGGCCTGCCCGCAGGCGTCTTCCAGGTCCTCCACACCGGCAGCGCCGACATCGTGCAGCAGGCCGCGCGGCACCCTGCCGTGGCGCAGGTCTGCTTTACGGGGTCCACGGCAGGCGGCCTGGCGATGAAGAGGGCGACCGTCGACCGCGTCGTCGGGCTGAACCTGGAGCTCGGCGGCAAAGACCCCGCGTACGTCCGCGCAGATGCGCATCTCAAGTGGACGGCGGCCAACATTGTCGACGGCGCCGTCTTTAACTCGGGACAGAGCTGCTGCGCGGTGGAGAGGGTGTACGTGCACGAGGACGTGCATGATGCTTTCGTGGCGGAGCTGCAGAAAGAGTTGCAAGGGTGAGTTTCTACAAAATGGTGACGGAGCTGGCAAAGGCTGACGGGATCAGATATAAACTCGGAGACCCCGCGGACAAGACTACGACTGTTGGCCCTGTGATTTCCACGGCAGCAGTCAAGGCCATTACTGCACAAGTCGACGATGCCCTAAGCAAGGGCGCTGTAGACGCGACGCCCGCCAACGACTCGTTCCAGACTCTGCCGTCTCGCGGCAGTTACGTCGCCCCCCGACTGCTCACCAATGTCAACCACTCCATGGACGTCATGACGGTCGAGACATTTGGGCCCATCATCCCCGTCATGAAGGTAAGCAGTGACGATGAGGCGGTGACGTTGATGAACGACAGTCAGTACGGGCTGACGGCGAGCATCTGGACGAGGGACGTGGCGCGGGGCGAGGAGATTGGCGAGCAGGTCGAGGCAGGCACCTTGTTCGTGAACCGCTGCGACTGCCCAAATCCGGTACGTTGAGCGTGCAGAGTCGCAGCACGTACATGCTAACTTGCTGACAGGATCTTGCGTGGGTGGGTTGGAAGAATTCAGGCCTGGGCTGCACCCTGGGACCTCGTGGGTTTGATGCATTCGTCAAGCTGCGCAGCCACCATGTACGCCTCACACACGGATAGTCCCATACGTGTAGACATGCCCGTATTTCCTCGTAGGCTCCAGCTTCATTGCAGTCACCGCGCCCCGCTAGATTGTGCTCGTGGCGTATTACGGCCATGGCACTTGTCCCTTTGCCCTGCGACTACGTTGTGTGATGAGCAGTAATCATGCTGAATGGACCAATCGCCTGTTCAGGCAAAAGAAATCCACACTTGGCGCTCTTGCATCACTTCGGAGAGTTTCCAGGGGCTCACGTCCTCTGGGGCCTTGGTCCAGATGTGCTCCAGCAAAATCAGCGTCTCCTTCATGTTGCCAAGACCAATGGTGCCGTGCATGGCCTGCAGGCGCTCCCGCAGGACCCGCTGGGCATCGACGTCGGTGGTGCAGGAGCCAATGACGATGAGTGGCCAGCACAGGCTGGTGTTGATGCGCAGCGTCGCGGGGAACTGGCCCAGCAGGGACAGGGCCTCGGCGACAGCGCCGGCCATGAGGTTCCGGTGGGCCATGTTGCCGCCGCAGTGCTGGTGCGTGGTTCCGAGGATACTCCAGAGGTAGAGCAGCACGCCCTGCTTGAAGACGAGGCCAGCCAGACGCGAGTATGGGTTGACAGACATGTCGGGGAAAAAGGCCATGATTTGCGACTGGAGCATACCAAACGTGATGATGTCGTCAGCTTGCGGCGTCGACTTCCTGTCCACGCGGCTGGCAATGATGCGGTGGCCGAGGTGGTAGACGTGAGGAATGAGCAGGAGAAGCTCGAGCCAGCAGCCTGACAACTGGCCGACGTAGCCTTTGGAGATGAGGCCGCGGGCAAGGCCTTCAATTCTCGGGCTGAGTTCTGGGGGGGCGCGCTTGGGATCGGTCGACATGATGCTGGTGACGGTCATGTGGATGGCGAACTCGACGAGAAAATCGGGCAGGTCATCTGGAATCTCCGACGTGGGACGGGTGAGCAGCAGGTTGAGCATGGACTCGGAAGCGCGCAGGTGGTCAAAGATGGTGCCGTGGACGTCGCCCCTGGCCACCTCTGTCAGGCAGAGAATCAGGCTGCCGACGGTCAGTGCCAGCGTATTTTCCTCCTTGCCCGCGACGTACTCGCCGACAACGTTGCGAAACATGCGCAGCGAGTC
Source organism: Beauveria asiatica (assembly GCA_038367545.1). Taxonomy (NCBI): domain Eukaryota; kingdom Fungi; phylum Ascomycota; class Sordariomycetes; order Hypocreales; family Cordycipitaceae; genus Beauveria; species Beauveria asiatica. The sequence continues at coordinate 36,555 of JAAHCF010000337.1, read as the reverse complement.
GGTGTAGTAGTGGTGGGCGACCTCAGTGCCGAGGCAGCCGCCACCCCCCTCGGCGGACTGTCGATGAGAGGCGCTCTGGGCGAGGAGCAGCTGGAGGACAAGCGGGTTGGCAAAGGCCAGGGGAACGAGCTTGGAGATGAAGGGATTGACGTCAGTGGAGCCGTTGCCCATGCTGTTGGCGGTGCGAGTGAGGTAGTAGCTGAGCAGGTCCGAAGATTCGCGTCCGTGGTCGGGCAGCAGCGAGAGCGGGGACAGCGTGAGGAGCGAGGACGGGTCGGCTGCGGCGGTTGCAGCGCTGAGGCTCATGGTGGAGATTGCCAGGGCCCTCGCGTCGGGGAACATGCCAGGAAAGAGTTCAGCGGCGTGGGAGGGGACCGGCGACACGGGCATGATGGGCGAGCAAGTATCGCGGACGATTTCGGCGTCGACGGGCTCGGCAGCGGTCATGTCCAAGTCGACGGCAGCATGGCTGCTCCCCGAGGAGGAACGCGAATGCGCGCGGTCGCTCGCCGTCGAGGCCCGGGCGGTGGCGGCGGCCATGTCGAGATCCTTGTCCGTAAGAGAGCTGGCCCGTGGCTTGTTTGCAGCCGGCTTCGAGATGGCTGCCGAAGAGGGATTCTTGCCGCGCGTCTGCAGCGTATTGTTGTTCTCGGTCGGCCAGGTGCACTCAAGGTGATTCCGTCGACAGCCGCTGCAGAGAGGCTTCTCCTCGTTGCACTTCTTCTTGCGACGGCGGCACGTGAAGCAGCCTGTGCGACTGCGAATGATGGGCATGGCGCGCATGGTGGAGGCGGAGGCGGAAGGGCGGGAGTCGGCGTGGTATGGAGGGCAGCTCTACGGGTTGGGTATGACGCCGCAGCCAGAGGGGCATGTGTTAGCAACGCATTCTTTGGAGGTGTGTATTAGAGAGCCGTTGATGGTTAAAGAGTATGAAAAGTGTGCGACAGAGGAACAAGGAAAAGAAGAAGTTATGGAAGCCTTGGAAGATGGGGGAAGATGGAGCCTCTGCGCAGCGGGAGAAGGAAAAGAAGCGGGGAAGATTACGCCAGGTGCAGCGGCCAAATCTTTTTTAGTGGTCTAGAGGCGTTTTTGGTCAAATTAGGCGATTAGAGGCATTTCAAGACATTTTAAGGCACTTTTAGACACATTTAAGGCCCCGCGTCGACAGTTTAGTGGGTTTCTAGCCAATTCTTCAGCGCCCGTGCCCCATGTGGTCCCCTGTTACTAAGGTAGGTAGTACTACAGTAGTGGCGTGTGTACTTGGCAGGGCGTGTGCGTTTGACACTGACTTGACTGACACGAGCCTGAGCTGCAGATGTAGATTGTAATAGGCAGAGCAAAGGGGTCAATGAGATTTCCAAGTTACAAAGCAGGGCGTAGATGGAGAGAAGGTGACAAATAAATTGGTTCGCGTAATCAGTCCAAGCAGTGTTCCGCGTCGTTGACAACATCGCTCAAGGCCTATATCAAACGTCCAGCATCAATACCTAGGTACGTACCTACACTATGTAGGTAAATTACTGATAGTACCAGGGGTAGGTAACTAGGCCGATGGTGCTTCAAAGGGCATTAAACGGGCGATAAACATTCCGCCCCTGTAAACAGATTATTTCCTAATATGTTAATTTAGCCGTCACACCCAATAGAAACTTGCCTTTCACCTCCCATCCGCCGTTTCTTATTCATGGCATTAACGTTAAGGGTTCATCGAGGGGTCACCCTTCTCCGCTGCAACGGTCGACCCGGGTGTCGGCATCGGTTCAGTGGCGGCCGAGGACAATGGGGGTGCCCAAACCGGGCATTCCGATTGAAATCACATTACAAAACTCCTAGATTCAGGGTTCGCATCTTAATTGCCAAATGCTTCAAGCATGCAGAGCTTATCTCCCCCCGGCCTGCAGCATCTATATTTTACAAGCAAAAGCAATATTCCATCTTGCATCTGGTGACAACTCAATCTCGAGACAAAAAAATTAGATCACGGGATGGACTCGAGATACGAAAAAAACGTGGCAGCGCGCACCGAAGTTTAGCGTCCTCAGCCCCAGGTCCCCCAGTCTCCAGCGCGGTTCCATCTGTGATTGGGCTATGTACGGCGGACTATGCTCGTTGGACTCGACGTCGACGTCGACGTCCCTCGACGCCCCACCTACACCACTGTAGCTGTCCAGCGATGCCTGATAACAAGTTTCATCCCTACCATGCCGCCGCACAACGTGGTCCAGATGCCTGATCGACTCTTCCAACTAGTCATGATCCCAGTCCCACGCATCGCATCGATCGTCTTGCCGAGACATGACAAGACTAGCCGTTTGTCGCCTCCCTGGACCCATCATAAGCTCCTGGAAGGCAATAAGGAACCTCACCTCCAACGTGAAAAGTCTGCTCAGCTGTACCTGACAAGAAAAAAAAGTAATAAAACATGTATGCATGCTATGCTCATGCTACATATATATATATATATATATATACTGAATCTAATAAGAGGACGCCATGTACAGCTCGTCCAGGTTGCGTTAAGCCTGGCAATGTGTGCAAAGTTCAGCCTGCTCCCCTCCAATAGCGCCCAGCAGTCTCGAAAATGAGACTCAAATTATAAAATGATGCCATCCGTGCCGTCGCGCATTGCGTCTTCAAACTGAGACGTGGTATGAATAGCCAAGTTCGTGTATCCCGCCGCTCTTATAAAACGAGTCATCGCACTGCCCAGGAAAGCCTCGTATTACGACTTGTACGAGACTGAATATGCTGTAAACTGGGTACCAGAGTGGCCCCAATCAACTTCACGCTTTACATTCCTCTTCTGTGACCTCGCCTCAACCGTCAGGGCACCCTTGCCATCTCCCGCGTGTAGCGTGTACGCAACTGCGTCAGCATGGTACTCGATGAGAAAAGTCTGAGCTTCGCTCTTGTCCGACGTCAGTTTGCCCTTCGATCCAATGTACTTTTTGTCTTGGGCCGACTGTAGATAGAATTCCTTGCCATAGTCCGCCAAGCTGTGCAGGATCCAGCGCTGCTCAATCTTGTCGTGCTTGCTGTTCCCAGGGCTGATGCCGACGCTTCTGTCCAGGTTGGCCAGCGCAAAGTCGCCCGTCTGAAACACAACGTACCGGCCTTCGGTGATTTGACCACGCAGAGTCTTAAAGCCATCTTCCACCAATGACGCCATGTCTTGCTGAGCATTGTCCTGGCCATACGGGATAGGAGGTCTATTGCCAATCGCGTGCTCCTGTAGGCACCTAGCTGGCCCAACCCATGGGCCCGACAACGAACCTAGGGTCAAATTACCGTCCCACGGCTTGTCCGGGTCTGTTTCGGGCATGCGGACAGAGGCAATGGGTGGGACAGAGTAGTCGGTCTAAAGGGTTAGCCCTAGTCCGTTGGCATGTCAATGGCATCACTCACATGGCCAAAGTCAAACGCATTCACTAGGTTCGACATGTGCTTACGTCGCCAAGGTGTAATATTCGGCGTCTCCACGTTATATCCATTTGCCTGGGCCCAGGCTTCGATAAACATGATGTCCGACGTGTGGTCCGACGGCTCTGTAAATACATTACCACCTCGCGTCCAGGGCGAGATGATGTAGCGCGGTACCCGCCAGCCCGGCCCAACGGGGCTCTCGCCACCGAGCGACTCAACATTAAGCCACTCGCCGGGGGTATTCTTGGGCGCGACCATGGGCACGACATGGTCCATCCAGCCACCCTGTTCTAGGAAGTATTAGCGGCAGTCGAAACTATCACAGATGGCGACGTACCGTCGTAGCTGACGATAAGAATCGTCTCATTGTAGGCAGGGCTGCCGGTGATGGCATCCACAACCCGCTTCTGCAACCAAGCTCCGTCAACGGGCATATTGGGCGAGTGCTCAGCTAGCTCCTGCGGGCCAACAATGATGCTGACCTGAGGCAAGGTGCCGCGCGATGCGGCAGCATAAAATGCATCGAGCCCGGGGTACGAGTTGCCCTTTTCTCGCAAGGCGGAGCCGTTAGCAGCCGTTTGATACTGTTCAAAGTACGCAAGCATGTTGTCCTCAAAGTTGTCAAAGTCCTGCCAGACTTGCCATGAGACACCAGCATCCTCGAGGTATTCTGGAAACGTCTTCCAGACAAAAGGAAAGCAATTGATTTTGGGTTGTTCGCAACCTAGCAAGTTAGAGAGTTTACCCTAAACATAGTCGCAACTACTCTTAGACTGCGTATATCCTCGATCCTAATGCACTTACCAGGGGTAGCAGAGTTATCGATGATGAGACCGCCCTCACCATCCGGATTGGTAGGCGACCCGGGAATGTTGATGGAACCGCTCATCCACATGATGCGGTTGGGATCGGTAGCGGCCAAGACACTCTGGGCGTTCATGTCGAGCAGAGTCCAGCCCTCGGCAATGTCAAAATGGGTGGCCAGGTCTTTGCGTTTGAAGTAGCCCATGGCGTAGCCACCATCATCGGTGTTCCACGCTTCGGCCTGCGTCCATTGGTTGCCGAGGCCACCATTGTAAGCCTTGTGCATGGTGTACCAGCCATTGTCACCACCACCCATACACTGGGTCGATTCTTCCCACTCGCCACCGAGATAGTTGATGTGCCAGGGCTTCAAGGTGTGTGTGCCATTTTGAGCGTTTGTCATTTGCCTAAATAAGCGCAACACCGTAAGCGGGAGCTGTTTTCGCAGATGTGAGGGCAGAGATTTTTACGTGTAGCACTTACTGCTCAAAGACTGTGTAGCCATCGTCATTGACCTGAACATTAGGATCGCCGAAGCCTCGGACCCCAGCCATTGTGCCAAAATACTACAGACAATTAGCGATACGCCAATATAGACTAGACTTGATAGCAGCGTAGGAGAAGCGACGAACGTGGTCAAAGGCGCGGTTCTCTTGCATGAAGAGAACAATGTGCTTAACGTCGGTGAGCGAGGCGGCTTGAACAGCTGCAACCGCTAGAGTTGCCCACAAGGGAGTGTTGGTTGGCTTCATAATGAGTAGCGTGTGAACGAATGAATGGACCAGTCGAGTGACTGCAGCGCAAAAAACACAAAGCAGAGGTCGAAAGAATACGGAGACAGCCTAGACTGAGGAAACTGATACTGGGCAAAAGCGCGTTTATATCTGGGGTTTTTTGACCTGCCTCCCTAACCCAGGTACTCAGTAGACCGAGATCAGCTCGAGTGGAATGAGATCATGGGTGAAAGGGTTGCTCGAAACGTTCCAGGCAGGCGAGAGACAAGAAGCCAGCAATAAGCAACACGTAGGGCTTGAATAGCTCAATGGCGAGCGTGGCGTTGGCTAGCTACCATGTGGAGTGCGAAGCCGAGGGTCAGGGGCGTGAGTGTGGATCAGAGGTACTGTTCAGCGACGAATGGACAGCGAGGGAATGGGCGAGAGTCTCGAAGCCGGATAGATATTGCCGTGATAAAGCGGAGCGAGACTATCGGACCTGTTGTCTCTGTTCTTGGGGACGCAGTCGTGAATAGTTGGTGTGGAATTGTCAAGGAGGGCCGTATCGCGTTGGACTAGGGGCAATATTGGATGGAGGGGCGGCCCAGAGCGAGTAGGATGGCGCCTTGGCAATGCCGCATGGAAAAAGAGATCCTCTACTCCGTACGAGTATTAGTTTGGATAGCTGCTGGTCGGCTTGATTCACGAGGGCGCCGCTATGTGGATGAGGGATGACGAACGGCAAAGCGAGCGTGGGGTGACTAGTTAGCTGTGTGTAATTTCCGTGTCTCGCCGCTTTGTCGTAGCGTGCAGCGGGGAGGCTGCAGCAAAAAGAAAGTGATGCTGCAAGGGACCGAATATGATGGGTGCAGGAGGCGTTTGAAGTATAAAAAGAGAGTATGATACTGCGGATGATGCGGATGATGCAGGACAGCGATGGACACTATGCAATCGGAGAAGTGCGAGTATGGTTGACAGACAGTGCGAAGAATAGAGCGACGAGGGGCAACCTGAGGACGATGTGATCGAGCGGTAGAGGGACTGATTGAAAGAAACCCCGCATAGTTCTTCTTGGCATCACGTTGCGCGAATCTTGGATAACTTGGAATAAACAGAGGCAGGAGTCTGCCAGATTTTCTTGTTGGAGGAGATGCCTCGATGCACAAGTCGCCCTACTGCCAGGCACGAAAAGCACAGTGGTCCGCACCGTGGTTATCACGATGGGCTGGCCAGGATTCTATTCAACACTACAACAGAGACAAGTTGGCGGTAAGCGTAGAGTTGAAGACTACAGTCCGTATAATTCTTTGTACTAGAAAGGATTCATTGCCGAGTTTGTGAGCTGTTCAACGCCTCCCTTTTGCCTTTGGCTCTACGCCGTATCCATACAGCCTAATGAAGTGGTTTACCAGCTACTTGTTTGCCTGCCTGTTTAGGACATGACCGGCGACAGAGCATAGGGAAGCAGGCCAATCGTCTGGGCGTTGCAGGAATTAATCTCATTTATACGAGTGGCTGCGACTCAGATAGCCGAGCACATCTGCTCGTGCAGGTATGAAACATACTGTGAAAGTATGGCTGATACGGGTCGAACCCATTCCAGCCAGGCAGGTGATGGTCTAGGATGTAAGTCGCGTAAAGGAGTGTTAACTATCATCTAAGCAATTAATTTTGTTCTCATCTAATTACCTAGAATGCCAGTTAGATTATCTCTGGTTCGAAAACTGTATTTACCGTCGCGAGCTACAATAATTAGCGAGCCATGATAGTTAGATGAATGGTGATTATCGAGGACTTGCCAGATTGGGTTAACCCACTGATCAGCCACCACGTTGATAATCCCAGGAGAAGAGAATGATGTGGTCTTTTGAATCGAATTTTCTTATCGAAAGTCGGTGAATTGCATCAGCTTTTCGGTCTCTGCTCAGCACTTGCTCGACAAACCAAAAGTCCCCTCTTGCCTTGCCCCCTGCATGGCCCGGCGCCGTCCCCCGCTAGCCGTGCGCCTCCACGCATGACCCCGCTAGAGGACCACTAGAGGCAATTCATTTAGCGTGTTGCGGCCCGCCGCTGCCACTGTAACCAATCATTTAACCACTGTAGTCACTAGTTAATTTAGTACGTCCAACTTTTATCAACCACAACACACGACTTGCTTCCCTTTTCGCCACTAGCTTCTAATTAAGTAGGGGAACCTTTCAAGTTACATCACCGTTTGCCTTGCTTCGTGCTGGTTGCTTCTCCCATCAAGTCCATCTTCATCAAAGCTATCTGCTTTTGTCCGACCGCAATTCACCCCGTGCCGCCACTGTCCGTCTTCCGCCTTATCCAAAGTAACCACCGATGCGCGCAGCCTTGGCCTCGCGCCCGAACTGAGCCCCTGGCCAGCTGCTGGCCTGATGATTGCCCACAGTCGCTTACCCGCCTAGCAAGGTAGCTCGAACTTATAGACGAACTGCTCTCGTCGAGGTATTGATACAACGACGGCATGGCCTCTATTCAATCTGGACCTGAGCGAACGCGCGCTCGTCGATGGTTGCCATCTATCGCTCTCGGCAGCGGCCTGTTCACCATCGCGCTCTCGCTATCGATGCTTTACGTCTTTAGTCGCTACTCCTCCGACCATCGTGTTGCTCCCCCCACAGACGACCAGGAAACGGGCACAGCACCGACAACTACACACGTCGACAACTTTACTCCCATACCTACTCCGACACCGACCTCAGTCATCCTCCCTGACCCGGCCCAGGAAACAGGCTTTATGCTATACCCCCAGGATCACAATGCCAGAGCCCCCAAGACGCTTCGCATCACATGGAATGTCACTCGCGAGTTGCGACAACCAGATGGTGTAGAGAAGCAGGTATATCTCATAAATGGTGCGCAGCATATTTTTCTGGCTCCAGCCCAAATGATTCTGACAGTCTAGGCCAATTCCCCGGTCCCGTCATCGAAGCCCGCCCCGGCGACGAACTCGAAATCAATGTATTTAACCACATCGACTCTAATGCCGATGGACTTTCTATTCACTGGCATGGCTTGTTAATGAATGGTAACTCACACCATCAGATCTCTATACCCCTTACTAAATTTCTCAGGCGCAAACGCCATGGACGGTGTTGTCGGCGTCACTCAATGCGCCATTGCTCAGAACAACAATTACACATACCGCTTCACGCTAGACGACAAGCAGCACGGTACATATTGGTAAGCTATTGTTTCCCAATCCATACTGCGTATGTTCTGACCAAGCAGGTACCATGCCCATTCACACCTCCAGAGAGCCGACGGCCTCTACGGTGGCATCGTCATACACAGGCCGGCCGATGAGGAGACGGACCTGGTTAAATATAATTACCAACAAGAAAAGCTGCTCCTCGTTGGTGACTGGTATCACTGGCCGGCCACTAGAGTTCTTGAGTGGTTTGACAAGGCAGACCACTTTGGATACGAGGTATGTCGCGGCGCACGCTCACCAGAATCAAGCTAATTTGTAGCCTGCTCCCGATTCGCTCCTTGTCAACGGCATTGGGGCCTACAACTGCTCCAAGGCTGTCGCTGCCCGCGTCGTCAACTGTACAATGCTTCAGAAGCCCAATATTCGCCTGCCAGACGGCGATCGCGTACGTCTCCGCGTAGTCAACACCGGGTAGGTCTTGCACGTGGCTTATTCAGCACCCCTCTAACATTTTCAGTGCTTCCGCTGGATTCTCCATGCGCTTTGATCATGGCACGATGGAACCTCTTGCCGTCGATGGCTACGGTTTGTTAGACAAGTCCACCTCTGCCGCAGGCGGCTTCGGCATCTTGTATCCTGGCGAGCGTCTTGATGTAGTCCTAGACAAGACCACAACGTCAAAAGCTGGCCGGGACGAGGCTTCAAGCAACGTGTTGACAATCGAGCTTGACGACGGGTGAGCAGCATACTGCTCGTACGCGAGACTTGACTAACAGAAACAGCAACATGCCGCTGAAAAATTACGCCCTTACCCGCATTCAGTCATTCCCCATGGACGACATGAAGGCGACAGCGAAGCGAACACTGAAACGGCGCAATGATGCGGTGAATATGCTGTCGCTAGCCGACGTCAAAGGCGTTGCGCTGTCAGACGAGGCCGCCGCTGCCACCAAGCCGGCCGAAACCGCCGTCTATTACACAACCATCAAGAACCGTGCCACCCACCAGAACAGACCTGCTGGCCTGTTTAATCATTCGTCGTGGATCGTCAAGGATGCCTTTGCGCCGCCTCTTCTGTCGGTCGACGAAGGTCGTTGGGCAGATCTGGCCAAGGAGCCCAGCCCACTGCAGAACTTTACGGTCTCGGCGTTTGAAACCAGCGCAGCGGGTGGCCCGACGCGATGGATGGATCTAGTTGTCAACAACTTGGACGACAAGGGGCACCCTTTTCACTTGGTAAGTCTGAATTCTCCATCTCATTGTTTTCAGGCGCCGGTACTCCCATGAGTCACATCACCTCCAAGTTCACAGGTTGAATTGCCGCTTACATTTCACAGCATGGGCACTCGTTCTACGTGCTAGTTACACACAAAGGCCGCAAAGGCGAGCAGGGCACATATAACCCGTTTGATCCTGAGTCTAAGCACGACGACTACCCGCGTGCGCCTTTTAACCACCTGCTCAAAGACACCGTGTACATTCCCCGCATGGGACACGTTGTTTTACGGCTGCCTCTGGTCAACAGTGGCCTATGGCTAGCTCATTGTCATGTACTCTGGCACGAAGCCGTTGGTATGAGTATGGTAGTCCGCGTGGGTGATGTCGATCAGGAGGCTAGGCGGGCGGCGAGCGCGTTTTGCGCAAGTCAAAACACGGGTCTTTAATCTGTAAGACTGCAGCACATGGGAATAGGAGAGAGACAAGAATGTACATATCTGTATATATTATAAAGTTATACCAAAATGCCGTTTCATGATGCGTTGGGGGGACTCAAGATTAGTTATGACGCTGCAACCAATGTTGTGATTGACCATCGAAAGCGTTCAATGTACAACCAATATGATTTACTAAAGGCCACTGGCGCATGATATCAGTTGAATTGATGATATTGATGGGCCAGACTATGTGCCGTCTGGCCTATGACGCTGTCAAGATGAGCTACTCCCGTTGCGTACTGCTCGAACCTCGTATAGGCGTGAAGGCCGTTTTTTCTCGGCAATGATCATTTCGGTGATGCTACTCTCGTGGTGAAATTGACTTAGACACAGCGACCTCCATCTACCTCAATACTGGTACCAGTCAAAAATTCAGCCTCATCACTGGCCAAGAAGCAGCACGCATTGGCAACGTCTGCGGGCATGGACGGCCTTCCCAGCGGAATGGTAGACACAAACGCAGCGCGGTTCTCTGGGGTATTCGGTTTTCCCAAAAACAAATGCGTCCTGACGTAATCCATTTCCGCCGAGTCAGAAAGAAGAAACGAAATGTTTTTGCGCGTGTCGTATATCGGGTACAGGGGGGCAAAAGTACTTACATGGCTGTGAGTCCGAAGACGGGGGAGACTGCGTTGAACCGGATCTGCTTTGGGCCGTATTCCACAGCAAGTGATTTCGTAGCCGTGATGGCGGCGCCTTTGGAGGCGTTGTACCACGTCAGTCCCGGTCGTGGCCTGATTCCTGCCGTGGACGCAACCTGGATGAAGCAGCCGGGTCGGTTCTCTCGTAAAAAGTACGGCACGATGACGGACGACGACAGGTAGATGGACTTTACGTTGACATTCATGACCAGGTCAAAGTCTGCATCTGTGACTTGCTCGGCGGGCTTGTTGGCGTATGTCGCGCCTGCGTTGTTGATAATGATGTCGAGGCGGCCGTAGGTGTCGAGGGCAGTGGCGAGCAGCTTCTCCCAGTCGGCTCGCTGGGTGACGTCCGCCTTGACAAAGGTGCACTTGAATTCGGCGGCGACGGCGCTGCCGTTGTCCTCGGAGAGGTCCGCAATGATGACTTTGCTGCCCTCGTTGGTGAACTTTTCCACGATGCCCTTGCCAAAGCCCGAAGCGCCGCCGGTAACGATGGCGACTTTGCCGTCCAGCCGTCCGGATGCCATTGGTTTTTTTTTTTTTTTGGTTCAATTTGCAGTCGGATGAGTCAAACAAGACTTGTATGAAGAGTTATGACGAGTACCAAATTGACCATCACGATAGTTGGCATGGGTGTTGCTTGTCGATGAGGGGTTAACAAGACACATCGCGGGGTAATATGCGCCACAATCCGGGGAGGAAGCCGCATAGCCCGATGTTCGCTAGGCCATCAGCAATAATGTACTAGCCATAGGGAATACTGCCCAATATATCCTGCATGACCATTAGTTGGGCACAAACTTATATAATGGCGACTGCTGCTTTACGAGATGCTGATGCTGCCTGGCGACCATGTCGGGCTCAAAGTGGTGGCACGAGGCTTCGCACGTATTGGATGTCATGCAGGATTGCCTGCCACCCGGGTCCTAAATGCAAAATCACCACCGGCTTGGGCGATTGTCATGTAGAGAGAGAGAGAGAGAGCAAGACGACGCGCATTCCGCACCAAAGAGACGTAGTGAGACAACGAAAACTGCAGCGGTCGCCTATTTTTGGTGCAAAGGTGGAAGAGGCTGGGTTCGCTTCGGACTTGTCGGTGTATACGCGTGTATAAGCGTGAAGAGGTTGAGCGATGTGGTCGCGTCGGCCGCGGCTGTCGCCCGCGCTATGAGGGTATGAGGAGGCCCGGGGAGTATGGCTGGGGCAATCATGACAAGTCCGCGGTGGTCCGGAGCGCCGACAAGGCCAATGTATTTGGCAAGTGGCCGATTGTGGAGGCGCGCGACTACATAAGTTTTTTGCAAAAGAGTTTCCCGACGTTGAATAGTGACACTAGCGTGCGAATAGCATGGTGATGCTCATGGTCTGAAACCCTCTCGGATTCAACCGAGTCATTCACACAGACAATACCTTTGGCGACATCTTGTCCGACATCTCGGGTGCCATTGTCGGCACCCGAGGCACGTTGCCAAGTGCAAGTCTCTTCGGGATACCTGTTGAGGACAGGTGCGATGGAATCTACGAGCCGGGACGTGGAAGCGCCCTCGATATTGCTTGAAAAGGCATCGTCAACCCCACCCGCCCAAATATCGAGTCCGGCGATGCTGCTGCGATACTGTTGTATCCTCGTCGATGAGGCTGCTGCCATTGAGGCCAGCGTCTTCAAAGTGTTGGCAGACAAGAGGCAGGGAAAATTGGAGATTCGAATTTCAGATATGGGTGGTAAAGATTTACCCCAGAGCTTGGCTGAGCTGTACCTGTCGTCCTGCGCGAACTGTTAGTTAGACTGTCACAGAGGCAACTACGTGGCTGTTGTATTTCAAGGGTCTGACTATTAGATGAGCGGGTCGATTTTTTTTTTTCCTTTTTTTTCATTTTTTTCTTTTTCTTTCATTTTTTTTTCAATGTAGACAAACCTTTACGTTTTTCGTTTCATCTCCATCCACAACGCTCGGAAGGCGTTTCTGTAACTCGGAATTGAAGCCCCGCAGCCGGGGCCGTAGGATAATGACTCGATTATCTGCCGTGCGGGGTAGCTAGCGGAGTTTACATGAATATAAATAATCATCGAGTATCCGGATTAGACATTCACTCAACAGACATTCTCCCTCGGGTAACTAGGACTCAAGGTTGTTGCAATGACTTCCACGACTAGCGCTGAGACAAATGCGAAGCGCGTGCGCCTGCGGGAGCTGATTCCCGAAATCAGGCTGGGCAAGTGGGAGCGCACTGGACCAAAGAATGGCATCACCGACGTCAAAGGGGTGCTCGTTCATACCGAATCAATTCACGACAAGGAAAAGGGGGTCAATACCGGTGTGACGACCATTGTGCCGCGCAAGGAGTGGATGGAGCAGGCATGCTACGCCGGCATGTTCCGCTACAACGGCTGCGGCGAGCTCACCGGCAGTCATTGGCTCGATGACACGGGACTTTTGGGCAGCCCGATTGTGCTCAGCAACAGCTTTGCAGTTGGCGCCTGCCATACAGGCATTTACCAGTACGGCGCGCAGCACTATCGAAACCAGAGCGGCGACATTGACTGGTTCCTGATGCCCGTGGTGGGCGAGACGTATGACGGCATGCTCAACGACCTGTCGCAGTTTGTGGTGACGCCGGAGCATGTCGTGCGCGGCATCGAAAAGGCGTCTTCGGATCCGGTGCCCGAGGGCAACACGGGCGGCGGAACGGGCATGACGTGCCACGGCTTCAAGGCCGGCACCGGCACCTCGAGCCGCCTGGTGCCCGGCCTGGACAGGGACGGCCGCGAGACGGACTACACGGTCGCCGCGCTGGTGCAGGCCAACTACGGCCGCCTGTACTCGTTTACCGTCGCGGGCGCGCCCGTCGGCCGCATCCTGTGGGAGGAGCAGGGCCGCGCGGCGGCCGCCAGGAAGGCGCGCGACGAGTACGAAAAGGCAAAGAGCATCAAGGACGGCAGCATCATTGTCGTCGTCGCGACCGACGCGCCGCTCAACCCGGTGCAGCTGCAGCGCCTCGCGCGGCGCGCCACCCGCGGCGTCTCCCGCGTCGGCGGCTACGGCAACACCAACAGCGGCGACATCTTCATGGCCTTTAGCACCGGCACCGTCGCGCCGGGCCAGTACGAGTCGGGCGCCGTCGAGCAGCCGCCGGACAGGGCGGAGCTGCTGCAGCACGAGGCCGTGGACGAGCGCAGAATGGACAGCCTGCTCGAGGCCGCGGCCGAGGCGACCGAGGAGGCCATTCTCAACGCCATTTGCATGGCCGAGACGCTGACGGGATTCCGGGGCCGCACCGTGGAGGCGATGCCGCTGGAGAGGGTCAAGAATATCGTGCAGAGGCACATTGATCTCGAAAAGGAGCTTGCCGCCAAGCAGGATTGATAAAGTGCAAAGCCATGTTAGTTTCACGGACAGGCGCCGCAGCAGCAGCAGCAGCAGCGCCCGCACAAGAGCCTCTATTTAGCAGAAAATATATTCATCTTGATGAGCTACATAACACGGCATGTTTAAGCATGATGCATCTGCCTTGAACTTTTATTGAACCAGCTTCAAACAGGCACGTATTTCCCGACGGTGGCTCTACCTAGCGATTCCACCCTACGAATTCCAGGCCGATTCAGTGTAGCCATCAACAGAGCCAATTGATTCGATTTTTGAGGTTGCAGAATATCGAAAAGACTAGCTAACAGCGCAGCGTCGGAAACAAACTTTGGAACCAGGCCTCTCTACACACTCCTTTGTATGACTTTGCGCCATCAGTCTGTGTAAGCTAGCCGTCAAAAGGATAATGAGGCGACAGTAGTTATTATTAATTAGACTTTAACTGGTACTCAAATGAAGGCGGTATGAAAGCTCCGCGAAACCAATCCATGACGCTACAATAGTGCTAGGCTTGCCATGTCGCCCACACCTTGTTGAGTTTTTTCTGACCAAACTTTATTAACAAGTTTATTATCAGGAGCTTGCGGCCTCTCGGAAATGCGGTTAGTAGTGTTCCGCAGATGTTGCACGGTGCTGTGGAGAAATGGAGATGCTGCCAAGACGATAAATACAAGCGCCCTCTGGCAGCGTTACATTATTATTATGGGGAGGATGGGCAGCTGGAATCGATTTTGGCGACGGGTTACTTGGAAGCGAGGTGCTTTGCCATCTTGGTCATGAGCATGAGCAATTCCACGAATAGGTGAACAAGGTTGCCCGCCATCCCATAGTGGCAGCATCTTCTTTTCTCGACTGCTCTGTTCGTGTCAAAGGTTGGCTGGCATGTTTGGGCGAAAACGAACCAACTAGCATAGGGCGTGCTATCTGTAGGGCGCGCCACATGTATGCTTTGGGCTTGGTTGCTGATAGCACAACTACCCGACATCTCGAGTCCCAACAGAATCGGCCAACAAGGCCTCGTTGATTGCCAAACCAAACTTGAACGGCATATGCGTCGCGAGTGCCGCGTTCGTATTGTCTCAATGCTCAGTACGGATATTGTTGATGATCTCTTGCATGTAGCTCATCGTCCATCATGTCGCAGTCACCATACCTCGTCGCGCTATTGCTACTCGTCGGGTACTTGGCCTACTCATTCATCGTCTATCCACGATGCATCTCGCATCTGGCGGCCCTCCCTGTCCCTCACTGGTCCTGCCACTTTTCTAGCTTTTGGATCCTGCGGGCGCGAAAATGCGGCACCGAGAACGCATCGCTGCGAGATGCGCACCGGCGCCTGGGCAACATTGTACGGGTGTCGCCCGACGCCATCAGCGTCGACGGCGTGGATGCCATGAGAATCGTTTATCAGGGCGGCTTTCCAAAGGCGCCGTGGTACCGCATCTTTGACAATTACGGGTATGTCGCCTGTTCACGGTCCATCGCGGCACAAGTGCTAATAAGAAGACTAGCGTGCCTTGCATGTTCTCGACGATTGAATCCAAGGCACATTCAAAACGGAAACGAATGATTTCCAACGTTTATTCCAAATCGCATATTCTGTCTTCGGAAGCGGCAAAGGCTCAAGGCCACGCCATCATGTTTGGCCGTTTACTGCCGCTGCTAGATGACGAAGCTAACAAGGATCCTCCAAAGGGCACTGAAGTACAGTCGCTCTTCATGGCTACGACCATGGACATGATATCAGCTTACATTTTTGGACTGGGGCACAGTACCAATTTCTTGCAGGACAAGGCGTATCGTGACCATTGGCTGGATCTGTATCTATCGCGCCATCATCATCATTTCTGGCCGCAGGAGCTTCCTTTTTTCACAGCCCTTCTCAAAAGAGTTGGTGTCCGCTTGTACCCTATATTTGTCGACAGGGCCAACGATGAGCTGCGAGCTTGGAATAGATCTCGGTGTGAAAACGCTGGCCGCCAAGGTCTCGGAGAGATTACGCACGCTGATCCGGCTAATTACCCAGTCGTCTTCGCTGCCATGCATCAAGGCATCGACAAGGAGGAGAAAAGTGAAGGCGGCAACTCCATCTTGTTCGAGACAACGATACAGAAGCGTGATGCGTCCATTGCCAGCGAAATCCTTGACCAAGTTCTCGCTGGCCACGAAACGGCCGGCATTGTTCTGACGTATGCGTCATGGCACTTGTCCAAATCCCACCGCTTGCAGGAGCAGTTGCGGCAGGAACTGTCCCCGTTGCTCTCTTGCAGAGAACAGGTTCTGCCTGATGCAAAAGAGCTAGATGGCCTACCTCTTTTGAATGCGATTGTCACGGAAACGTTGCGACTGCATGCCCCGATACCGGGTCCGCAGCCACGCGAGACACCGTATCCCGGATGCCATGTCGAGGGATATTTTATCCCAGGCGGTGTTCGCATTGCCTCCTTGGCCCATACTTTGCACCTGAATGAAGGTGTGTTTACCAAGCCTGACACCTGGGATCCCAGCAGGTGGCTCCAGAGCAGCAACCAGGACGTCATGAGACGCCACTTCTGGGCCTTTGGCAGCGGTGGGAGAATGTGTATTGGATCCAACTTTGCACTCCAAGGTCGGTCGTGATTTTTTTTTCTTTCTTCCTTGCACACTGGTTTTATGATGAAGCTGACTGGAAACAGAGATGAAGCTCGTTCTTGCCGTCATTTATGCCAATTTCACCACCAGTATCGTGAGTGACGATGGCATTGAGCAGACGGATGGCTACTCTGCGCGGCCAAAAGCAGATCAACTGTTTCTCAGTTTTCAAAAGAATACTGAAACAGTGTAACATTTATTTCAAACTGCAACGCATACATCCTTGGGGAAAATGCAGCAAGATTCTCTGTCAAAACAATGTCCCACAAACTATACCTCTCGGACGTGACAATGACCAAAATATTCGTCGACGTCTGTCAATTTATTGTCGGTCAATCCTGCAACCGATTATGCTGTTTCGTTGATTAATTCAAGCAGGATAGCCCTTTAAACTCTAGTTATACGCTAAAAGATGGCACAAGTAGATCCTTTGATATGCCTTGTGTTTGTACTAATCCATGCAAGTCTTTTAATTTCAGCAACGACTACATCACGCACTCACATCATCAGCTAGTCGAATTAATGTTATATATTGAAAACTCAGCTATATAGAAATAATTATCTACCACTTCAATGTCTCATTCTAGCGCGCAGCAAGAATGCACATGCACACTGTAGCCTGCTACATTACAGCTCGAGGAAATACTTGACCCATGCCTCATAGTTGGGCGTACCAAGGCCAGAAACAGGATCCCAGCCCGGGACAGCACTGAAGCCATTATTGCCGCAAGCGCTCAAGCCACGATCGCTGTAAATACCACCCAGAGCCTGATCTCCCTCGGTAACATCGTTGTAGAAACCGGGGATCCCAGCAGCATCGTATAGGGCAGTGTTGGCGAAACCAATGGGGCCCTTGCCCGCCTTCATGCGCTCGTCGTTGATGCGGTTAAAGATGGAAGCAACAATGGGAGACGACATGGAGGTACCGCCGCTGAGCCCAGCTCTCCCCTGAGTAACAACGAGGCCGTTGTCGCCGGCGGCAGAGACATCAGGGTACGCTCTGCCGGCGCGGTTGTAGATGCCGCGGGTGTCGCTCGGGATGGTACCGTTGACAGTTTCATAAGAATAGTAGTTTGGATTGTGACGAAGCATATAGCTGTGGTGTTGTGTTAGCATAGCTTGAGCTTCAGCAAGTTGTCTGTTTTTGTTTGACATGTTGAACGGGGGGCAGCATACTTTGAGACGGCCTTGTCTTGGTAGCTGGGACGGTCGAAATAGTTGGAGAAGCCTCCGCCGGGTGAGAAGGAGGTGGTGACGACTTCGGCGTCGCCAACGCTTCTGCCCTTGGGGAGAACGGTGGAGCCAACGGACGTGACAAAAGGGCAGACAGACAAGAAGGACGGAGTAAAGATGTCGTGGTGAGGGCCAGCGCACTCGTTCTGACGGCTGGCGACACCAGTATCACCGCTGGAGACGACGACGGTGACGCCGACAGTGCCAAGCTTCATGAATTCGTTGCAGACACGCTGCAGGCTGTTAGCACTGTTGACCAATTTTACATGACTTGAGTCTGGCGCTTACCTGGACAACAGCAATAGGCTCATCCATCTCGGCGTCGCCGTACGAAACGGACATGACGTTGGACGGCTGGTACTTGCCGCACATCAGTCGGCGGTCAAAGTTGGGGTCCTCCTTGCAAAAGTCCTTGTCGACTGCGCTCGCCCAGTCGGCAAAGAACTGGCTAAAGGCACTGCGAAGAGGCTTGTTCTGGAAGATGATGACGTTTTGGGGCTGGATAATGGGGTAGGCAATGTCAAGATCCAGGAGCGACTCGCCGCCACCGTCCTCTTGACGGACAGGAGCGGTCGCGCCGTTGATGAGTGCCAGCTGGGGCTGTGTTCCCTTTGGAACGTTGGGGGCAAAGTTGGAAAAGAAGAGGTCGAGGTCTTCCTGATCAAACGTGTCTTCAGTCTCCCAAATGCCAAGATAGTTGAGGTATTCGGGGTTGTTCTCTAGGGGAATCTTGTACATGTCCCGGATGCACTTGGGAGTGATGATTTGGTCACAACCGATTGTCGATTCTATAAATTGTTTGTCCCCGTCAGCAACCGGTACACATCATCTGTTGCTAAACTTACGGTTGGAGGCTAGTTTTTGAAGCATATCTTGTTCGAGGGCTCGGATAGGCTCCTTGACAGCCCAATTGTCGGCGGCACCTTTGATCGGCGTAATGCCATCGCGGCGCTGCACCTGGCCGAGGCTGACAGCAGGGAACACAAAGTCGACAAAGTCGGCAATGGCCTTTGGCAGGCGATAGTCCTCGACACCAATATGGTCTCGGCCGGTGATTTTGCTCTGGTAGAGATGGTATCTTGTCTGGAGGACCTTTTCCATTTTCTGGACGGTGGACTGAATATGGATGACGGTGCGGGTCCTGTCGAGGACAATGTCCTTGTGAGGAACACCAGACTTGACGAGCCAGTCGGTGACATTCTTGATGGTCTCATCATCCGCGGCAAAGTAGTTGATGGCTTCCTGTGCTGACATGTGCTTGCCATAGTTGGGCGACTTGGGGTTCGAGCTGGCCTTGTTAGCTCTGGTCCTGGACCTACCGTCGCCCCCTCCCGCGGTGACTTACATGTCGTAGAGGAGTTGAGTGCCCTCTTTGATGTTGCTCTGCTTCAGAGCAAACTGCACAGGCAGCTTCGTTTCCGCATCGGCGGGCTCGCCACGGGTATAGTGCTGGCGAGGCGCAGTACGCTTCTCGTGTACGACGTGGCTGTCGGCAGGGAAGCCGAGAGCGCCAAGAATTAGGCCGGATAAAATGATGCTCTTCATCTCGAGACAACGCTAATCGACTGCGAAACACAATCGAAGCTAAGAGGAGGAATACTACACTGAATCTCAGACTTTTCTAGACAGCGGGAGCATCCATCTTATATACATGACTAGCAGCTTACGCTTCGTCGTCCAACGGCAGTTCTACCCGGACGTCATCACATCTTTCACAGACTGGCACTGACCGTGTACCTGACTAGAATGGTCCGAAGGATCATGATGGGGATGTCTGTGCAAACTCAATGTGACTTGCCTATTTGGGATGGCCTGTGATGATGCTATCGCAGGCCTAGCCACTTGCTGCCGTCGTGCGGAGCTCCTGAAGATTCGGCATGGAGGGGTCCCTGACGGGGAGAATATAGGGTGATGGGGGAAAGAAGGCGCATTGCCGCGGCGACCTTCCTTGTTTGTGTCCGTCCACCTCCACCATGAATCATCTACGGGGAGCTCCGGCCGCCGCAAGCCCGGCAGTGGCTGCCCTGTGTGATCTAGCACACCAGTAATAAGGCGAACCGTATCCTGGTCCCTAGTTGCCCTTGCGCTAAAAGACGCAAGCTCTCGGTCTAACACGCACCAGGGTTGTCCTGCCAAAAAAAAAAAGTATGACCATAAAATGCATTTATTCGGATGGAAATGCACGTCGGCGGAGCCATTGGGCTCTCTATACGAGAGTACAAGAGTTCTAGAGCTGAGCTCATGCAACTTTGATCGAGTCATCAGTAGCAGCCTTCCTCCTTCTCGCCTTCCTTTCTCAACACCTTGCAGCAAGGTTCCATAAATTGTCCTCGGTGCCTCGTCACCGGACCAGCGGCGAATGGCCCATGGCAGCTACCCGTGATGATGAAAACGACCGTGCATCAGTGCTAGATATCGAAGCAAGCCATGATGCAGCATGCTACTCTGCCGTCGTAGGCGAGCTTTACTTGCCAACTTGTTATGCCTGTCAAGAGCTGGTTAGCAGATCGGGGGCTATCGGGGGGCTTGATCTGGCCGTGTCTTGGCCATCCTTGGCCATCGATGGCCAAGCCACTGGGCAAGCCACAGGTTGCCTAGCGCGTGATGCCTCGGCTTGTGAGGTACTGTCCTTGATACCCCGGAATACTTTTTTCAATTTGCGGTCTAGAGCTAATAAGAGACTTTGTTGCTGTAGAAGGGAATGCATCATGACACACTAAAGCTCAATGAGACTACCTAGCCTATACGCGGGAGACCATGGGGCCTAAACAAAGTTTCCCGCCATCTATGTATCTGTGCCCTTTTTTTTAGGCTTTGTCCAGGTACCATGCTCCTCTGCACCTTAAAAGGCGATGTGTTGTCGCATCGCGTGCTACTTGAATAACTTGGTAGTTACTAAGAGAGTTACATTGGGGAAATAGCTCAGGGCCGAATAATACCATGTTTGCCAAGAATGGCCTCAGAATCGGATACGAGAACTGCATCTAGGACGTTTCAGGGCGAATTTTATATTATTCTGAGCAATGAGCTGGTGGCTGTCCACATCCACTGGCATCATCCTGCAATCACACCTTGGACAGCCACACAGCGAACCAGTAACCAACTAACTAGTTAGCCTAGATGTCCGCACCCACTTTTACAGGGCATTCATTATCTATCTACAAGGTTGATGTTCCTACAGTAGAACCTCTTGTGCCCCTGTCCACGCTTTGACACTCAAGATTGTACGCTCTGTGCTCGAGAGTTGGTGGAGGACGCCTTCGGCTAGGCGAGTGCGCGTTTGGTCTGCAACCACCTTGAAGATGCCGTTCCTGTAGCGCGTTTTGATGTTTGGGATTACGAGTCGCTTTGGCTGTAAAAAAGTCCGCGGGATTGTTTGGGTTGATTCCATCGTCCGTGGAGAGGAAGGGTGTGTAATTGGGTGCGTGAGTGGGTGAGTGTAGTAGAGTACAGGCGAAAACTCCATTCGAGCGGCAACCGTATCTATCAGGCATTTACATCTTATTATTATCATACCCGCGAGTGCGTTTCCCGTTCATCGCGAGCCGCCCAGGTCTTATTGGGCCTACAAGCTACGCAGGCGATGGCCATCGATGGGCAAGCCACAGGCCAATTGGTGCACACCACCTCTGGGGTTAATAACAGTAGAGAGAAAATAGTACTTGGAGTAGTAGTACTAGGTTCAAGTATTTAAGATGCTTATGATAGTTTGTCTCCTACTTTTATTCATTATAGTAATAGGAAAAGCATAACCTTGCTTCCAGTCGGCCCGAGTTTAAACTCCTTCTGGAGAACTCCATACAACGACCAAAGCCTTAACGAGACCGCATTTTTGAACGATGCCAACTGCTGGAAATTACATGACGTCCATCGAGAAGAATTGCGGTGGTGAGAATAGTAGGCGCACTGCGCGACTTCAATATCAAATAATGTCCCATCCTCAAAGGCACTCGGGTAATCAGCTCTTGCTGACGGCGTCGGCTATTTCTGAAATGAGTCTGTTAGTAATGGCCTACAGCGCACAATGATAAGGGCACAATGATACCTTGACACTTTGGTGGGACAGCTGCCACTATTGTACTCGAACACGTGTGACAGATTTAACCGGCGACGGGTCTAGTTGCGTTGGTGAACCTCCAGTATCAGATCCCTGAATATCATCCCATGTCCTATTGTGCTTGATTCCAACACCGTCTCTATCGTCACATGCCCGCACGTATAAGCTAGTGATTGTCGGTCCACGTTTGTCGACAGGAGGCGGGCTTGAAGGGCTCCATGAGGTGTGGTCCGTGTAACGGCCAGATGGGCCATGGAAGATCTCACGATCCAAGTTGCTGATGGCAGCTGCGGCCATCAGATCGCCTGTCAAAAATGGCCATAGTTGGGTGTAGTTGAGGACGTGTATAATCATGCTCGAATCGTAATCGCCATAAATCTTGGTACTTCCCAGTCTCCTCGCCGTCGACTGTCTAGGTATCGCGACCGAGTCGGCGCCGGAGACGCGACCTGCATCGATGCTTGCTATGCAAAAGCAAGCCTGGACAACGTTGCCTGCAGCCTGCGCAAAGATCACAGCGGGTACGGCCTATGTGATGACTTCTATACGTCGCATGACTGAAAACGATGTAGGCTTGCAAACTTTAGGTGACAGCAAAAGGGCTGCCAAGGTTGCTGTGTTGGACACGCTCCTAGCAAAAAAGAAAAAAAGAAAAAGAAAAAAAAAATGCTGCCCCGTCGCATTGATGCCTCATAGCCACAGAAACGTACAATGACTGCCCATTAGGATACAGAGGGCAGTACTCGTCCTCTGAAAGCCGAATTGGCATCATGTCGAGGAGACTCGCAATTCGATGGGTGACTCGAAACACCTGGCTCTGTCTTCCAGTATCGGCCTGAACCCTTTTCTCCGGTCCGCAACCTAAATAATCATCAGTTGAAAACTAATCTCCAAGTAGTGCAGATGATGTCAGATTGAAGTGCAATCACCACGTAGCGCCCATCGATCGTAGACATCGACTACAGCAACGCACGAGGCGATTCACGACTCAGTCTCAATCACGCAGTAGCGGCCTCTACGCGCAGAGTTTTCGCAATGGGTTTTTAAATGGTTATATGAGCTTGCATAGTATATACGGTATGTACAGTAAAATCTCACAATCCAGGCCTCAATTCAGACGTAGTTGCAGTAGACGTCGCTGCCATTGATACCACAGTCGGTCAAAATAGTACCACTCTTGGTGCGGAGGTCAATGACGGTGCCGCCGCTGGGGGTAATAGAGCCATGGGTGCCAGACGCCGAAGCGTCGGTAAAGGTGATGCTGCCAAAGTCGGCAAAGGGAACCAGGCTGCCGCCCGACTGGAAGTCCTCGACGATCCACTCGGCGTTTGTCTCGCAGAGGGTGGAAGGAGGGTTGGTAAAGGTGTGCTGGACCTTTTTGCCCGTGGTCAGGTTCTCGAGAACGGCGACGCCGCCCGTGGTGGACGACGCATCCACGTACATCTTGATGCTGTCGCCGACGCTGATGCCGATGCCGCTGAAGCTGTACGAGTAGTCGGGAATCCACTCGTACCATGCGTCAAAGGAGCCGTCGCCGTAAAAGGACACGCCCGTCTGCAGGATGGCGCTCTGGCAGGTGTCGCCGTCGATGCCGACCCAGGCGGACGCGGCGCTGTCGGCGCCTCCGGACACGCTGGGGACGACAATGGTGCCCTGGACGTGGTTGTAGCCGGTGCCAATCTGCACAACGCCGGCCCAGTTGGTCGAGTACTGGGTCTCGGTGACGTTGCTCGAGGGCTTCCTGAAGTGCGAGCGCTGCTTCTGGCTGGGCTCGCGCTGGCGGAGGGCAGGGCCTCTGGTAACGGCGGGGACGGCCGCAGCCAGGGTGGCGAGAGAAGAGAGGATGAGAGAGTACTTCATCGTGACGGGAGTCGAGCAGATGATGCGAGTTGGACGGTTTCAGGTTTGTACAAGGTGCAGGCTCCTGCGAAGAGTGTTTGTATTTTTTAGGGATGAGCTTCATCGTGGACTCGGCAGGTCTCCCACAGACTTTATAGTTGCAAAGAGCATACTCAAAGCCGAGGCCCGTCTGCTCCTGTAAGAGAAACTCGAAGCCATAGAAGCTATTCAGATTATGATAACTGAGGCGCTAGGCCGTCTTTCGAAGGTGGTAAGCCCGGGAGGCGTATCTGCTTACTGTCACGTTCCTCAAGGTCGCAATCTTGGGTATTTTGGTTTAACCAAAACACATGATTTTACTTGTAGAGTCAAGACTGAGGTTGTCACGATAGGACGACGCACTTTATTTATAAGCACCTACCTTCCCTTATTGTACTGAATGCTTTGTCACGCTTTAGGCGGACAATTTTGGTACCAAATAGGCAAGAGAATAAGCCAAGGGGCCAATGGTATGGCCGCCGATAACAGTTGCGGGGAAATGGAGTCGCGGCCAGGGCAGATCTTACACAAAAGGAGGAAAGCGACACCGCCGTAGATTCCGCTCGTCATGGCATCAGCCCATGCCGGATAGCCGATGAAATTGCATGTCGTGCACCTGGTGGTACCTCACGTGGTGTCCGGGCAATAAGTAGCAGAAAGCATTCGGAGGCCTTTTACTCCGTACACCTTCCTGTCATGTTTATTCTACTGTAGGGGTTCTTGACAGCTGCCAAACCTGTCAGTTGCCAGCTTGCTGTGGCCGAAAAGGCGCCAGCCGAAAAGGCACCGAGTGGCCGTTGGCAACACCTGAAAGAGAGATATATTTTTTTTGTTTTGTTTTCACACATGCACATTAATTACGAGTGAATGCTCTGAAGTCCTCTTTGCAGCACATGTACATCACCCCGTACGCGTCCATGGCAGAAGAGAAAAAATCCCTCGACACGGATGGTGATGCTGCAAAGTTCATTTCTGTCTACTTGGGTCATAAGGTGGCACTGGTCAGGGTTTACGCCAGTCGAAATGTAAGAGTTTGCTGATAAATACTAGCATCTCTCGGGGAAAGAAAGAATCGCTTATCGTACGCAACTAAGCAAAGTGCTATAGGCTACAGACTACATGCTGTTACTAAGCAGCGCTATAGAGAAGCTATTTACTATCCGCTACAGCAGCCTATAGGTGAGTTACAGCAAAAACTTGGTTCACCTCTTATATATAGTTGGATATATAATAGTATATAATTATATAAGTATTATGTCGGTTATATTCGACCTTTACAGGGTACTACAGCCTAGATAAAATGACTATATCCTCTCCTCGTGGACATGATGTGGCTTAAGATTTAGCACGTGGATAAATTTCTCTAATTTTTGCTAGCCGAGATACCTCTTAAATAGCGCATTATAGTTGGTGATGCGCTGGCACTCTAGCTTGGCACGATTCGTGGAGTGATCGGCCGTATCAGCACGATATAGATTCTTGGTAAAAGTGCACCTTCATTTACACGCATTATCACCACCCCCCCAGCGTTTGCAACGTCAATTGTGCGAGCGGCATGTGGACTGGCAGAGCTCTATTTAGTTAGGGTGTATGAGTTAAAGCCCACTACGAGAAGGCTGGTCCTTGGCTGTGGCGCTTCGGACTTTGCGACGCCCAACAGCTGAACAACTCGACAACTCGGCAGGTGCTTTGAGCAGTCATTACATACGTACCTACAAGAAATTTTATAACAGGCGGCAACGCAAGTAAACGTCGAAAAATTGTTCATGAGTAGATGACGGTCGAAAAATCAAGGAATGGCAGTCTATATTTACTACATAGAGAATAAGCTTATTAGATATTATAATATAAATATACTAAATAATAGGGCAGTAAGGGCAACCCCACGACCTAGAGCTAATCCTGAATATTCGTAAGCTACTATAATAAGTCGAGCTCCCGCTTAACATATATAGTGACATGCAGACCCGTAGTGCGCGTTACTACACCCTTTGCGGTAAGACGCGGGCAGAAGCGCCAGGAGCTGGTTCGGATTTTGTTGGGATACTTTATTGTGCTCATTTTAGTACGCGAAGAGATGCGCGGGAAATGGAGGTGCCCGTTATTATAGAAGATACAAAGTTTGATTCATCAACTTTCACGGCAGCTCTTATTCCAAGGCAGCTCTTATTCCAAGGCTCCTTTAGACTGTGGCAAACTCTACGAGGCTGGCCGAAGGCTTGGCCGAGATGTTATCATACCGAAAAACCCTCTTAGCTTCAACTCGGTATCTATTTTCTTTCTAAACAAACCCAGGTTGTCGTTGTGCCATTATGATTTTGATGATTGTCCTCTGATTTCGACAAGGTCAAGATCTATCAAGTAGGCGTGCCACTTTGCAAGTTCAACAATATAATCTGCAGAAAACTCTTCTTGTATTCCTGCGCAGTATTTACTTGGTATTTTGAAGCGCTCGTCTAAGGCGAGTATATCGCTGGTTTCGGTCATCATTCAAGGTTTAAGCCTAGACGTTCGAATCTGCTGCGGGCGATAATAATGCTCAGTACAGATTCACCTACCAACATTGTCCGCATGTACGCTAAGGAATTGAGGCAACAGAGTCTGATGTAACAGAGCCGGTAAGTCGAGCGTAGAGCAAGTTTTCGGCAGCGGTCTTCAAGGCAGAATATCCAATTTTTCCAGCAATCGACGTCGGCCAGCTGTTGAATCCCAGTTCCGCGAGATTTGCAACGCCCTCGATGCGGTGACTACGACCAATCTCCCTAGATATAAATTCGTTGATTTTGTCATACGACCATGGAATGGTAGCCTGAAACACCGCAAATAAACCGCGTTTGCCACTGTTCAACGATATATCCGTAACAGCGACGATGGATTCGGTGAATTGCATCTCGAGTAAATTCTCGACGGAAGCTGGGATCACAACCCTTCCATCCCTCTCGAAGATACTATCACTGCGGCCCACGACGTAGATGTATCCATCATCATCAACCAAGGCTGAATCACCACATATGTACCATACATCGCAGTCTTCCTTGTAGAACAGGTTAGCCCTAGCTCCTCCCAAATAGCCAGAGACAATAGAACTGCCGCCCAAGTGTAGTTCACCAATCTCATTGCGGCCGCAAATGGCGCCGTTTCCATCAACAACTTTGAGTTTAGCACCGGGAGCAATCATACCCGAGGCCGCGATGCCGTTCCATGTAGGGAAAGTTTCAGTCTTTGGTATTTTGGACTTCCAAGTAGTAATGTTGGCGGCTTCGGTCATGCCGAAACCCGTCTGGATTTTTGCGTTTGGGAAGACCTCTCCGGCTCTTTTCACGCTGGCCTTGGTAATGGTAGAGCCAATAAGAATGACTATACGGATGGAGCGGGTAGCATCTTTTGTCAGCTTTGGAGAGCCATAGATGGACCCGAGTTGGCCAACAAGAAGCGAAATAGAGACTGGACGAGTGGCAGCCATGGACATGAGCAGTGTCTCGCCATTTGGTGTTGCAGCATTCACTGCGGCCGAGTTTCCAGAAGCCCAAATACCTAGCAAGAGGAAAGGGCAACGAGACTGAGCGGCAGACCCCGAAATCACAGTTCCTGTGCATGGCAACAGTGGCACCCCGCTCATAACACTCAAGCTTTGCGCCAGCAGTGACGACTGGATCGCACAACCTTTTGGTTTGCCTGATGAACCGCTAGTATACACAATCATTGCAGTTCTCTCGGCATCGTACGTAGCAAGCGGTGCGACAGCACCACCTGCCGGTTCAGATTCGGCAATGTCGTGGATACTGACCCAGCCTGCGGGATGTGTAGGCGGGAGTTGTGCGAGACATATTCCATTCGCTACTTGCCGGCCCTTTAACGTTGCAACGCTCATGGCCTCCCTCGCTGTAGCAACGACGAAGAGAGAGGGGCAGAGTTCGTCGATAAACTCCTGTAGCATGTCTGGATTCTCGGCATCGAGCAGTTTATCGTCTAGCGTTGCGATCACGTAGCCGTTCAAAGCACAGGTTGACATCACCAACGCCCATTCCGCCGAGACTGGGAGCAAGCTGACCACCGTTGAGCCAGGCTTGATGCCACAATCACGCAAGTATCGTCCCAGGCGAATAGAGGCGCGCTGCAACTCCTCAAATGACCAGACCAGATAGTCGGTCTTTTCTGGGGGCGGCGGCAAGACCCATGAGAGAGCATAGCTGGAGAAGTGGTACCAGGGATCGGTAGCGCGTTTAAGACAGCGATAAATGAAGCTATCGGCGTGTTTCCGTTCGGGGCCTCGATACTCGGTGAGTTTTTTATACAGATTCGCGGGCTGTGTAGGCGAAAGAAGAGCTGTCCTGTCAGGGTGTTTGCTTGTACAAGTGTGGATCATGTCCCATAGTGAAGTGAGGTCTCTCTGGCCTGGCTTGCCGCCATCGAGAAAGGCAGATCTGGCCATTTTAATGCTGCAGCGCAATGCCGTATGGCAGACTCGATATTTACTGCCATACGGCTGCACAAGAGGATACAAGGTATTCATAAAGGTGCTAACACGTGTACCGGAGCTGCGTGCCTCGGTTACAACTTACAAGGTGTGCTATATTCAGCTGCCCACTACAAAACTCTGCGCACGGCCACTGCATTCGTCTACGCGATGCCTAATGTCGGGGACGAAGTTTAAGACAGGCCATACAGGCCATAGGTGCTGCTACTATCCACGTGTGTGTGTGTCTCACTTGGAATGTAATGGTGTGGTAATATTCGTTTTAGCATTATAAAGAAAGTACTAGTAAGCCTAGGTCAGGTAGAATAGACTTCCTTTTAATTGCTCACTAACCCCCCCGCCCAAAAAAAGGAAGGGAAAAAAGTTAAAAATCGACATCAAACATAATAGTCTACAGAAACTATTCTAGGTTTTACAATGACAGAGTGTTAGTAATCTCAACTACTACTACGCCTACTTAATTCCTGGAATTGCTTTCAGCGCACTGATCTGTTGCCCCATGGCTTGATTGTACAGTCGTACGTTGCAGTAGAATCTTTACAGGTGAGCGAGGTTCAATTACTCACTCATTATCATGTAAATGGGCGTGGGGCGCGATCCACTACCAGTGTAACAGCGTTTGGAAATCCTCCACAAGATACAAAGGGTACTCTTCTGAAATTATCCAGTACAAGTCCTTAAGGAGGTACATATGCAGCCAACTGTCAAGTCGTTCAGTCGAAAGCAACAATATCCATCATTCGCGGAGCAGGGCTCCAGTACGATGGCTCTAACAGACGTGGATATATATCCCCTACACGATTTTGACCGGCGGCCAGATGTTGAGGCGCTGCATATGTCGTGGCTGTTCCACGTCAATGCC
Organism: Beauveria asiatica; assembly: GCA_038367545.1. Lineage (NCBI taxonomy): Eukaryota > Fungi > Ascomycota > Sordariomycetes > Hypocreales > Cordycipitaceae > Beauveria > Beauveria asiatica. The sequence goes on along the minus strand of JAAHCF010000337.1, from coordinate 7,575 downwards.
CGCCTAGACCCCCAAATGCTCAGGTCGTCGCTCTCGGAGCTGCTCCAGATGGGAGATTGGAGAAAGTTTGCCGGCCGATTCAGGCGTAACGTAAGTCATGAGCTGTATCAGTTTGTGGCTATTTGAGTGCCATGCTGACAAGAACTAGCGTGATGGCCTTCTCGAGCTCCATACGCCACAGAGTTTCCCTGAGGACTATGAGATCGTCGGCTATAGTCACCGAGATCTATCAGACACAGAGGCAATTGAGTTTAAAGATTTCACCCAAGTATCAGCGAATGAGCGCCCCATCTCACTGCGCACGCCTCCCATCTGTCCAGAACTTTTGTGCCATAATAAAGCAATGGCGAATGGCACAATTGAAACCTGGATCCAAAATTGCCTTCCGCCTTTGGCCCTCCATATAACGACTTCCAAGACCACGACAGTTATTTCTCTTCTCTGGAGGCACACCATCGCGGACGGGGGTGGCATGGCTGATCTGGTACGCTCATGGTCTCTCGTCCTTGGGGACAAGAGAGACGACGTGCCAGCACTCCTTGGCGCCAAGGAGAATCATCTCTGGCAGATCGGGGAGGAGGCCCGTCGGAAAAGCGATGAAGAGTGGTGCTTGAAAGGGAAGAGTCTACGTCCATGGGCCATGTGCAAGATGTTTGTTCAGCTCATGTGGCGCCGCCTCACGGTCCCTAGGTATGAGGAGCGGACCTTCTTGCTGCCAGGATCATTTGTCGAGGGATTGAAACGTCGTTGCGCAAGGGAACTCGAAGCCTGTCAGCTACAGAACCTACCCACATTTGGCGATGGCCTCATAATGCGCTCTTGGTTTCTGGAGAAAATCGTGGAAGCTGAACCTACCGCATCTAATCTGCTGCTGACGATGCCAGTGAATCCACGTCCTCGCTTACTTCAATTCCGTCAAAGTAACGGCGTTTACGTTCAAAATATGCTTTCTTGGGTATTTGCATCTCTATCTCGCAGCATCTTCCACGGATCGCTAGCGACCATCGCCGCAGAGGTTCGTCAGCGGACTTTGGAGCAAGTTACCCCTGCGCAGATTGCCGCATACTATAGCTTCAAGCACGCTCAAGCAGAGAATCGCATACCTAGAGAAAAGATGTTCTACTTTACCGAAAACCCTGGAAATGATTTTCCAGTGTTTTACAACGACCTTGGCTCGCTAGAGCTTCGCGAGAAAATAGACTTTGGCCCTGCTATATTAAGTCAAGGGCTTGCAGGCGCAATACGCGAAATCTCTCCTGGCAAATCAACTTTTTTCAAGCAGCTAATTCTCGGAGACCCCATCTTCAATGGTGATCTGCGGCTGCCGTTCATCATGTGTAATGGCAAGGACACATCAGGCAACTATCACTTCTATGCAATTCTATCAAGGATCACTTGGGATCTGTTAGAGCAGGACTATAATCAAGCTTATTAATGTAAGTACTCCGTACTGCACGAGGGCTGCCCAAACAATACTACAATATACACTTTTTGCCTATATACGTGCACCCCCCACTCAACGTTACGGGCCCGTTTCCGGTCTTCATTTCCATCCGATCACCGCCGCTTTCGGTCGCTCTCGTAACAGACTACGCTTCCACTAAATTTCTCCTGCTACATAGGACGCGCCCCAATCTACTAGGACATAAATTACTAAAGCGCGATTACTACGTCTATTTTATTTATATTAATATATTAATAATAAATTAAGCTTCTTTTAAATATAAAAATAAAAAATAGTATCTCTTTTCAGCTGAGCTGACTATGTAATTTATTGGGTATCAGTTAGCTAATAGTTGGTTAGTATTTCCCGTTTTATTTCCGCTTAACATTTTTATTAGCTTAGGCTTCAAGACACTCACTTGCGTGATTGCAATTCCTTAAACAGCCGAGTGGGAGAAATTGAAAAGAAATTCACTCTGTCCTTCCGAGTCCAAGTCCGACCATCGTTTCTCATGACTAATACAGAACAGAGGTGACCAGTTAGCAGTTTATAAGACACAGCGCATTGTGCAGAGCAGGGCTTGGCGTCAGCGAACACCAGCCCAAGGCCGCATAGCAGGATCGTTGTTGAACTTGGCTAGGGCGGGAAAAGTGCCGCTGTAATTTCGGCAGCGGTTTTTTCTTTGCAAATATTGCGCAATTGTGGTGATGATGACCAGTTATCGATTGCCCGGGTGGCTTTGTCGAACTTGGCACACGCCGGGGTCATAACATATGTGTTGGTCAAGTTTGCAGCTAGCTTCAAAATGTGCCCGCAACAAGGCATCCGGAAGCCGCATTGCCAAATGACGGCAATGTCTTGTTCCCATTGGTTACCGGTTACCGGAGTTAGGGCTTCGGGTCGATATCCTCGCCCACTCTTTTACGATACCGCAGAGACGCACAGGAGAGACTGAATCCTGAGCAATGACAATGGCAGACTTGCAATGCAGTCAGCACCTTGTTGCGATTCTGATTAGGTGCTGACAGTGGCCTTGTGCCGCCATGGCAATAGCACCAAAGGGGGCAGTTGGCTGTCTCTGGCATCTTCAGCCGCACTGCCCCTTTTCTTTGTTTGACAAGTCTGCCACAGCTAAAGGTCAACGACTGGGGAAAAGTGAACAATGTCCCAGAAACAGGGGTAACTCAATTGTCATCAGTTGACATTGTTTTGCATTGATTCCTTGGAAACCTGCTTGTCCCTCTTCACTTCAAACACAGGACCGGAATTCAGCAGACATGTCGTGAAACCCGGTCGGGCTCGCCTTTACAAGCTTGCTTGTTATCGCTCGGTTCGCCTGCGCCTCATCTAGCGACGATGCATTTAGCTCTGAAGTGGGCAAAATGTCCATTGTATTTCCACAAAACGACACGTACGCGGTTGTCTTGCCGTTTCCCGTGATTTTGGGATACCAGATTCTCATCGTACAACTCGGAGCTGTCGTGGTCGATTCAGTGCGCTCACGGTTCGCTGCACGGCGCCGACACCATCAACGGGTACAAGTATGCCGGTGTGCCATCCGGCGAGCACTAATAAATACAATTCTCAATTCCACCAAGACACTGCAGGATGCGCTACCGGACGGCAGCAAGGACCCCCAAGGGCCCGTATGGCAGCTGGCGTGGCACCGAGGATGCCTGTTCATTGACTTGCGAGTTTCACTAACTACTAGACGGTCTGCTCCAAGCAGCCCCAATGATGCGACCGTGATCCAGTCTGGCGTTGGCAAGAGGTCGGGGCAAAATGTACTTTACGATCCGGGCCCGGAGCCAAGCTGCCGATTGGCGATTACCAGGGCTGTGCGCTGATAATAATAAAGGGAACCGCTAAAAAAAAAAAAAAAAGTTGCTAATCTTGTTACGCAGGCAGAGGCCAGGACGTCAAAGCCGCGGCCAGCAGCCGTGCGGACGCGGCAGTCTTGCCAGCAACATGGCATGCCGGCACACGGACGTCGAGCTTAGTAACGGCGACGGCGAAAACTAAGTCTTTTACGAGCGGTCCGCACGGGGCTGACGGCAGCGGTTCCTCAAAGGACGGGAATAAAGACTCTGCGGCGGCTTGGCTCGGTCAGATTGCACATGATATGCTCTGGGTCATGTTGATTCGACACTTGACTTTTCAATCATTTACAATTATTGTCATCATTGAACCCTAAAGCCTAGCCAAGCCCACCAGCTTCGCCTTCGAATCCTGTCTGCTCGGAGAAGTCGTAGTTGACGGATGCTTCAACGCCATGATGTCTAAACCTTTTTTTTTTTTTTCAACTAGACTCGGCCACTCGGTCAAAGGCCTCCCTCGGCTTCAGACTTGGCCTCCGTGCCCAGAAAGTTTTGTTTGATTACGAGTACGTAGTCCACATCTTGTTATCGTTTTGCCCTGGCCTCAATGCCGGCTCAATCCCGTTCCCTTATGACGTGGCTGGATCGGGACACGGCCGGGACACGGCCGGTTTTAGCGCGGAGGGTGGCTTAGCCCAACTAGTCGGCGGATCGTTGTTGATGGAGATATCGCGGGCGAAGAATTCAATAATATACACTTATATATGTCCCGGAGCTCCCGGCTCTTCAAGTAATGAAAAACACCTTTAAGCTCGTCTATAAATCAATCCGACAGATTTTAAACACACAGACAAATCACCCCCAAGCTCTAGTTACTGCCATATACTTGCCACATCACTTCATCGCTTACACAAAACCTTCTCCGCAAATGGTTTGCCTAGCAACATATCTTGTCGGCGCTGCGAGCCTGTGCCTGGCCGCTGCGCAAAACTCGACTACTCCTCCCAGCAATGGTCCTCGCAACCTCATGCTCCAGCTGAGCACAGACGAGTCCTTTCACTTTGAGATTCTCCGCACGCTGTCGCTCTCCGTCGCCGAGGGCGCCGATCTCGGCGAGGTTCTCGTTGCCGCCCAGCAGATCAAGGGCTCCGACTTTGAGAGCTACTACCGGGCCTTCAACGGCCTCGCGGAGCGCGTCGACGAGCAGGGCAGGGCAATCGACGGCAGCAAACACCCCGCGTCTTTCCGAGCGATGCGCCTCAAGGCCGCCAGCTACTTTCGCGCCGCCGACTTTTTCCTCCACGGCGACTGGGACGATCCCCGCATCGACAGCCTCTGGGACAAGCAGACCAGGGCCTTTGACGATGCCCTGCCTCTGATGGCGAGCCCCGGCCGCCGCACGACCCTCGAGTCGAGGGACGGCAAGTTCAAGATGCCCGTCATCCTGTACAGCACCGGCAAGCCGGGTCGCCACCCGACGATCCTGATGTGCAACGGCTTCGACGGCTCTCAAGAGGAAATGTTTCACATCTTTGGCAGGGCCGCGCTCGATCGCGGCTACAATGTAATCACCTATGAAGGCCCTGGCCAGCCCACCGTCCGCCGCGAGCAAAACATGGGCTTCATCCCCGACTGGGAGCGTGTCGTCTCCCCTGTCGTCGACTACGCCGTCTCCCTCGACGAGGTTGACCCCAACGCCATCGGCAGCATCGGATACTCTCTAGGCGGCTACCTCGCCTCCCGCGCCGCCGCGTTCGAGCCCCGCATTGCTGCCGTCGCTGCCATTGACGGCGTCTACGACTTTGGCGGCACCTTTACCGGCCAGCTCCCTCCCATCGCCAAGCAGTGGCTCAGGGACGGCAACCGGCAAGACTTTAACGACTTTTTCGCGCAGGCGCTCGCGGACCCCGGCACGCCGACCGGCATCCGCTGGGCTGTCCAGCAGGGCCGCTGGTCCTTCAAGGCCGACGACTTTTTCGACTTTGCCACCCTGGTCCAGAGGTACACCCTCGAGGGCGTGGCGGACAAGATCAGACAGCCCATCTTTGTCGGCGACGCCGAGCTGGACCAGTTCTTCCCCGGCCAGGCCCAGAAGCTTGCGGATGCCGCGACCAGCAGCTCGAATAAAGTCCTTCACCGCTTCGAGGCCGCGAATGGCGCGGGCGAGCACTGCTCCGTCGGCGCCGCTGTGTACCAGAATCAGGTCCTTTATGACTGGTTCGAGGATGTTTTCACCGGGACAAGGTAGAAGATGTTTAGGATAGAGAAGATGGGCTGGGCAAACTCTGTTTCATTGCATGAGCATTTACAGGCGTGGGACTCGACTTTCTTGGGTACTTGGCGTCTTGCGTGGTTTCACTGTGAAAAGAAATGTAGACTTACGAATAATGAATACATGAATCAAGAAAAATTGATGAATCTCTTTCACGTTTTACAGTCTCAACTGCTACTGGCATTCCAAAAGAATTCCGGGCTGAGTAGCTGCTCCAAGTTGAGATCCTGAATGTTTGAAAAATCCTCGGGCAAGCCATTCAGCCACGCAAAGTCATCCGCCAGCGCCGGGGCGGTGCTGGCCACATGCTCTGCCGCATGATTCACGTCGTACACCTTGACAATGTCGCTCAAGGCCGCCGCCAGCATTTCCTTGCCGCGCTGGTGCAGCATGATGAGCGAGCGCGCCGTGCGCATCGCCTCGCGCGTGGCGTGCGTGTTGTACACGGCGGCGACGTCCTGGAGGCACTGCATCGCGTCGCGCAGCTGCGAGATGGACGAGACGGTGTCAATGGCCAGCAGGACGCAGACGATCTGGAACGGCACGTACGCCATGTGGTGCCACGGCGCGCGGTCGGCGAGGATCTCGCGCGCGGCCTGGATGCCGCTCGCCGTGAGCACCAGGATCCGCTGGATGGTGGCGTCGGGGAGGGTGAATTCCATGGAGCGCAGGCGGCGGCAGAGGCAGAGAGCAAGGTTGCACTGCCCGAGAATGGTGGGCGGCCGGGTGTGAACCCGGTCGAGGACAATCTGGAGCGCGGATTCTAGCTCCGAGGCAGCTTGCGTTCTCTCTGGGTCTAGCTGGATCGTGAACGGGAGGAGCTCCATCAACTCGGTCGTGTATTCACCTGGCCGTTTCGAGGGCAGTGCGCATGTGACACCCGAGAGAGATACCCGGCTCAGGCCCATGTCATACGACATCCACGTGTTGAGATGCTGTGAGACGGCTAGCAGTCTTCGCTTCACCTCGATATTGCTCGACTGCTCCGTGTCAGACCGCAAGGCTGCTGGGTCCGCGTCTTCCACTGTCATGCCCGCGGCCTCTAGCATGTGCAGCACCGTGCAGCTCGCCATCCAGGCTGGATAATGTGTCCCGGCAAGCCGGAGGTAGATGACGCGCAGCAGCCAGGCGCTGATTCTCGACACCGAAGGCGGATCCGAAAAGGACTGCTCAAGCATGCACTTTGCCGACTCGACGAGCTCAGGCTCTGTCCTGTCTGCGTCCACCTGCGAAAACAGACACCCCAACGCAGCGACGCCGCACAAGACCGCATCGACGGGCTCCGGGACACTGGGTCTCGCCCACCGCAGACGAACGTGCTGCTCGAGCTCGCCCGCGTCGACGAAGCTGTAGGTGGGGTGGAGTTTCTGAAAGTAGACGCCTGCCAGATACGACATGCGCTGCTGCGACAAGAGCTCCGTCACGGGACGCGCCATGGGGCTCTGCACAGTCTGCCGCGACCCGAGAAACGCGTTCCACGCAAAAGTCTGCACGCGCGGGCTGCTGCTGCTGCCGCCGCCGCCGCCGCCGCCCTTGGACTCGGACTTGAAGCCGAGCCGACGAACAAAGGCCGGACCCGAGTTGGCCTCGAGCGAGCGGGCCTGGTGCTGCACCGAGGACGATGACGCGGGTGTTATTGTTGCGGCATTGTCCACGGGCGAGGGCAGCTGCGACAACAGACCTGCGCTTCGCGGCGGCGGCGGCGGCGCGTGGCCCGCCCGATCCGCGGGCTTGTTGCGCATCTTGCTGCCGGCCGAGTAGCGGCACGGATACTCGAAGCGGACGCACGTGCCGCACGGCTCGGCGCCGTCGCACTTGCGCTTCAGGTCCCGGCATGTCTGACAGGCCAACCGCGAGCGCTTGCGCCCTTGCGTCGAGGTCATTGGATAAAAACTAGGCAATAAGAAGGCTGCCGGCGGGCTTAATACAAGGGGGAAACTGGTTGCCAAGTGGTGCGCCGCAGCGGTCGGAGGACGGGTAAAGCGGAAGCAGGATTGGGGGGGGGGGGGGGGGGGGGGGGGGGGGGGGGCAGGGGGGGGGGG
>JAAHCF010000336.1:0-39922 GCA_038367545.1 Beauveria asiatica | reverse complement strand
AGGAACAATGAAAAAAAAAAAAAAAAAAAACAAAAAAAAACAAAAAAAAAAAAAAAAAAAAAAAAAAAAAAAAAAAGATGCAGAAAGCCATCATAATAGTATCACATGGTTCTAAGAGGTATTATATTTACATGTCATCTCTTCTATTTCAAAGTAACCAGCTCCTCGGCGCTCGTAGGGTGAATGGCGACGCAACTGTCAAAGTCGGCCTTTGTGGCGCCCATCTTGATGGCGACGCCAAAACCCTGCAGCATCTCGCCGCTGCCGAGACCCAGGATGTGCAGGCCAACAATCTTTTCCTCGCGGCCGGTGGTGATGAGCTTGTAGCTGGTGGGGCCCTTGTCTTCCGGCTCCATCATGGCGTAGTACATGGCCGTGAAGCTCGTCTTGTAGACCTTGATATTGTCCTTGCCGTACTTTTCAATGGCCTGCGGCTCGGTGAGGCCAATGCTGCCGACTTCGGGGTGCGCAAAGACAACCGAGGGGATGTTGTCGTAGTCAAGCTTGGTGGTGGAGAATTGCTCGCCACCAAACAAGCGGTGGGCGAGTTTGCGGCCGGCGGCAATGGCAACGGGGGTCAGCTCGACTTTGCCTGTGGCATCGCCAAGGGAGTAGATATTGTCGACGCTGCTGTTTTGGTACTCGTCCACCTCAACGTAGCCCGCGTCGTTGATCTTGACGCCAGCTTCTTCCAGACCAATACCGCGAGTCTCCGGGGTACGGCCAACGGCCCAAATCAAGTGGTCGACATCGCTAAGCGTGGTCTCGTTGCCCGCATTATCCTTGTAGGTCACTGACAGCTTTCCATTGGCACCCTTCTCAATCTTGGTGGCATTGGTCTTCTTGTGCAGCTTGACTCCCAAACGCTCGTACTCCTTGGTGACGGTCTCTTGGATCATCGGGTCAAAGTGACGAAGGAACGTGTCGTGGCGGATAAACAGATGCGTCTCGGTCCCGAGGGAGTTGAACATGCCAGCAAATTCGACGGCGATGTAGCCGGCACCGACGATGGCGACCTTTTTGGGTTGAGTGTCAATGTCAAAGAAGCCATCCGAGTTGATGCCGAGCTCAGCGCCGGGGATGGAGGGCGGCGCTGTCGGCTTGCCGCCAACAGCGACGAGAATCTTCTTGGCGTTGACGAGGACCTTGGAGTTATCGTCGAGAGTGACCTCGACCTGATTCTTGGAGACAAGGCGGCCGCTGCCGTGGAGATATTCGACCTTATCATTGCCGAGATTGCGCTCGTAAATGCCATTGAGGCGCTTGATGTAAGCGTCGCGCTTGTTCTTGAAGGTATTCCAGTCAAAGGGCGCAGACTGCTGGACGGAGAAGCCGTAGGCCTTGGCGTCGTGAATGGTCTCGGCAATGGCGGCGGCGTTGAAGGTGACCTTTTTCGGAACGCATCTAGCGAGAAAACTGTTAGTCGCTCGCGACGTCATGGAAATCGTAGGCTACCATGGGAGCAGGTACATACCCAACGTTGACACAGGTACCGCCGAGGCGATTATTCTCAATGACCATGGCCTTGACGCCAAATTTGGAGCTAGCCATGCGGGCAGAACCTAGGCCGCCGCTGCCGCCGCCGAGGACGAGGTAGTCGGTCTCTTTAACTGTGGGCGCCATGACGGGCGAGGTTGTCGACAAGTGTCGGGATAACGAAGCGATTCGCAGCGGGGCAGCCGAGGTGAGTTGAGAGGTTCGGGCGGCGCGGGCGAAAGAGTGCATGGAAGAAGCAGCTTCGACAGAGAAACTGCGAAGCGGGGCAATGTGTCTATAACACGGCAAAGAGGTTTAGAGGAAGGGTAGAGGGGGATGTGTGGTGGGGGAGGGGAGGGGATGACGTCTTTTATGGTGAGCGATTGAAGCTGCATTTTGACATCTCTGCCATTAATTAGCGTCGTGTCTGGTGGCGCGTTTGGTTGGCCGGAGAGCTTCAAGTGGGTTGCGGGCATGAAGCCGGTGCTGAATAATCGCATCTATCACTTTGAGAAACTGCCAGACTAGATGGAAGAATCCAAATAGCATGCCGCAAAAAGGTCGTATGGGCTAGTCATTTGTCAGCCCTTCGGCCGAATCGGACATTTAACCCCCTAACCGGAGCAAAGTATTCCATATTGCTTCTATTCATGGTTTAATTATTAAGGAACGATGATGTCAGTATTCATGGCAGTCGACTAAGTTTGATCAAAGGCGGCGCGCGCCTAGCGAGGAGCTACCTCACTACCTAGGTACCTGTTAGCTAATCCCTCTACGGGTTACTGATTCAGTGAGCACTGATACAAGCAAACATGCCAACGGAGACGTTGAGCGGCTGGTGCTTGAGCTGCGGCGCCGCCATTGGGATTGCAAGTCATCAGGTTACTCTTGGTGATGAAAGAAGACGACAAAATTGGACTTCCAAAGCGCATCGTATCGATTTTTCTTTTGCGACCAACAAATCATTATCCCACCTTGTTGCGTTGCTGGGGGCCGGTTGCGCCACACTTTGTGCCACTGTGCACAGCCACTCAACGCCAAAGCCAACAATGCTGGTAATTGGTATCCGCCAACCTCCAGCCTCGCTGCCAACCGCTGGTGAGCTGCCTAGGTAGTCCTCTGCACCTCCTTCACAGCTCTCGACGTCCCTGTCGCTCCAACTGCATGGTGCATCGCCATCCTCCTTCAACCAATTATTAGTGAACCCATTGGACCTTCATCACAACACATCTCTTCTGTCCGCCTCATCCGACTGCCCCTGATACGTCACCTCTACAAACCCCCACCTCGTCCAATCCCACAGACGAGCTCCAGCCCGACTGCAGCCCAACATGTCGGCCGACACGGGCCCCAGCTCTGGTACTTGACTCTTCATCTTTCCCCAGAATGGACTCCTCGCGATATTAACAATGTTCTATTATCCAGCCGCCCCACCAAACCTCAACTTGACTCCCGACGAGAAGAGAGTCTATGGCCAGCTCTTCCGCCAGGCCGACACCGATGGCGTCGGTGTCGTCACTGGTGATGTCGCCGTCACCTTTTTTGACAAAACGCGCCTCGACTCGCGTATTCTAGGACAAGTTCGTCCCCCATTTGATAGTCCATATAGCTACAACTCCTACTAACCCGTCTTTCCTCTAGATCTGGCAAATCGCAGACAAGGAGAATAGAGGCTTCCTCACGCCCACCGGCTTTGGCATTGTCCTACGTCTCATAGGCCATGCTCAAGCCGGATCCGAACCGACAAACGAGCTCGCGCTACAGCCTGCCCCCATACCGCGATTCGATGGCTTCGCGCTGTCTGCCGTCACCTCTCCTATAACGGCCCAGCACTCTGGGACTCCGGCCGGTGCTCGCATTCCGCCACTGACGCCCGACAAGATCACACAATATAGAAACCTCTTTGACCGCCAGCCTCTGCAAGCCGGTCTGCTCCCCGGAGAGCAAGCCCGCTCCATCTTTGACCGATCTGGGTTACCCAACGAGACTCTTGGCCGCATATGGGCCTTGGTCGATACAGAACAGCGCGGAGCCCTTTCTGCGCCAGAGTTTATTGTTGCCATGCACCTGCTCACTTCGACAAACTCCGGTGCCCTCCGCTCGCTTCCCAATGTCCTGCCACCCGCTATTCTCGAAGTCGCTGCTGGCCGTGGACCCGCAAGACAGTCACCGCGTACTAGCAGCGCTGCGCTTCCCCGCCAGCTCACCGGGCAACTCACCGGGCAGCAGCTGCGTACGGGAAGCCCTCTTGGACCGGCTCCCCAAGTAGCTGGCGATTGGCTTGTCACCCCCGCCGACAAGGCGAGATTTGACCAGCTATATTCAACTCTCGACAAGACAGGTGTTGGCTACATCACTGGCGAGGAGGCTGTTCCCTTTCTCAGCCAGTCTAACCTCTCCGAAGATGCATTAGCCCAGGTCTGGGATCTGGCAGATATCAATTCACAAGGCCACTTAACTCGCGATGAGTTTGCTGTTGCCATGTACCTCATCAGACAGCAGAGACTCAACCCCTCTACGCCACTTCCTGCTACGTTACCCCCTAAACTGATCCCCCCGAGTATGCGTAGCCAGGCGCGCCAGCCTCCCGCCGCCGCCTCGCCCTTTGACCCGCCGCCGATGGTCAAGCCTCCTCCGCCGCAGCCGAAATCTGCCATGGACGACCTTTTTGGTCTCGACACTGCCCCCATACCGCCGCCTCCCGCCCCTCGGCAAGATCCCATGTCCACTGGCGGTTCCGGGACCGACCCCTTTGCTGGTGGTCCCGCTAATGCCGGCCCGTCCTCACCCCTCAGCAACACCTTCAAGCCATTCGTGCCGAGTTCGTCTTTTGGCAGAGGCCTGGCCACGCACAACACTGGCTCGCCCGTCACCTCTCAGGCCCCCATATCGGAGGACCTCCTAGCTGACAACAACCCCGAAGAAAGCAGCAAGATTACCGGTGAGAGCACCGAGCTTGCGAACCTCTCTAATCAGATCAGTACGCTTTCCACGCAAATGCAGGAGACGCAATCCAAGCGCACAGCAACTCAAAACGACTTGAATCAAACAAACACCCAGAAACAAAACTTTCAACAAAGACTTTCTCAGTTGCGCACGCTTTACAAAAAGGAAGCCCAAGATGCACGTGCGCTGGAAGAGCAGCTGCGGGCTTCCAGAGCTGAGACACAGAAGTTACAAGGCGAATGCATGGCCCTCGAGGGTAATCTGTCTGATGCCCAGGCCGAGCGTCAGCAAATCTTGACTCAGTTGCAGGCCTATCAGCATGAGAACACCAGCCTTCGTGAGCGGATCCGGGTGGCCAATGCTGAGCTGACGCAGCTAAAACCCCAAATTGAAAAGCTAAAAATGGAAGCTCGCCAGCAGAAGGGACTGGTCGCCATCAACAAGAAGCAACTTTTGACTACGGAGGGCGAGCGTGATAAGCTCAAGACAGAAGCGGCGGACCTCGGCAAACCGCCGAGCGAGGAGACATCTCGTAGAGCAGAGTCTAGCTCCGCTATCGATCCTTCTGGCGGCGGAGTCACCAGCCCTGCGCTCTCGACAGCAAGTGGAAACAATCCTTTCTTCAAGCGCACTGCTAGTTCCGACATGATGGGCGTTTTCTCAACACCATCCGGCACGGATGACATATTTGGCCCCTCTGGCGGTGCTCCCGGACAGGGCTCGGCTCCATTCCAACCGCAGACCACCGGAAACTCGTCTACGAGTGCTGGATCCTTCACCACTCCGCCCAGTGGGACACCCGTCCTGAGCCGACAGACTACTCTCCGCATCGACAACCCCCCACCTCCTCCAGAGTCACGGCAAATTAGCTCCAGCCTCCTGCCTTTCGGTGGACCACCCGAGTCTGTATCCTCTTCTCGTCATGTGTCCCCGCCGGCTTCGCGGGCTGGCGGCTCGGCCACTGATGGGCCCAGTGTTGTCAGCCAGTCAAGTGAAGAGGCGGGTAAAGAAGAGGAGGCAAAGACTCCTACCGCAGACGATAGCAAGGCTATTACAAGCCTCGGCAAGGAGAAGTCAGCACCGTTCAGCGACGACCAGGAAAAGGCAAAGGCTGACTTTGACAATGCTTTTGCGGCCTTTACTTCTACCAAATCTGCTGTCAATACTGATACTACACCGCCCGCGGCCAAGTCGGCATTCGACACTGAATTTCCCCCAATTTCCGAGATTGAGCGCGATGATGAGTCTGACTCTGAAAGCGAGCAAGGCGGATTCGACGACGACTTCGCCCCCACTTCTCCGGAGAAGAATAAAACTGCTCCAAAGGCCGCGGTCTCCGTCGCCGAAAAGGCCGAAAAGCCTGCTGAAGCTCCAAAGGAAGAGAAGCCCATCTCGCCGGCTACCGTCACCGCTTCCACGGCTGTTCAAAAATCATCCGTGGACGACATCTTTGGTCCGTCTGCTCCGAGTGCCATCGCCACGGCCCCCGCTTCCGCTTCTGTTGTGCAACCCAAGGGCGCATTTGACGACTTGGATGATGACTTTGAGGGACTAGAAGAAGCCAAAGAAGGCTCTGCGGATGACGACTTTGCCAACATTTCCCGATCTGGCTTTGAGGACTACAACGCGGTGTTTGATAGCCCGCCCTCCAGCCAGCTCAAGAGCGACCATGGCGCCTTTGGCAACGAAAGCAGCTTTGACTTTATTCCCTCCAACCCGGCTGGCGCCGACTCTTCCAAGAACGCCGAGTCTCATGACTGGGATGCCATCTTTTCTGGACTTGACTCAGCCGACCCAGTCGGCAGCACGGCCGCCGACACCAAGAAGGATGAGGGCAAGACGACGGACCGCCCTCCGGGGGTCGGCCGCGCTCTCACTGACAAGGGCGAGCACGACGATCCGATCCTAAAGAGCCTGACTGGCATGGGATACTCGCGGCCTGACTCTGTCCGTGCTCTGGAGAAATACGACTACGACCTGGAGAGGGTAAGCATACGAAAGGGCATGGAAACGATTACATTGCAAGCTAACTGAATTGTAACAGGCTGCCAACTACCTCGCCAGCAAATCTTAGTGCCTTTTGCCTTGAGCTATTGTTTTCAAGACTATATCTAGGCCGTACAAAAGGTTTACGAACCATGACGAGCGGATCAGCCAATTTACAGGTTACCGGCCAGTCACCCTTGCCTCGATAATAATGTGTTGGTTCCGAGGACGTTGGGGTCGCTGGACGTATTGATTCTTACATTATGTTTGCCCTCTTTTCAGATGGAGTTTTCTCAGGCCTCTCATTTACACTACTTTTTCTTGGTCACTTACTTTTAGTAATTTATTTTGTTGCTATCAATCCATGGAACCAATACAAACAACTCGAAGTGCAAAAATTCCAAACAACGCTACAACTCATGTTTATCGTAGCGTGGACGCTTTCTGAATGCATTGCAAAATCCCCCATGATCTCTTTCTCAACAGCACGACTCTGCTGTCCCTTTTGTATAACCGGTCTAGCAAAACATATTTATTTAATCTTGGCCATGATGGTCTCTGGCCCGCGCACGACCTCGATCTGCGCGGCGCGAGCCTTGACGGCGTTTAGCATGGCGCGCTCAAAGTCGTCCCTACTACGCAGGACGGCCTCGACCCAGCTAATCTGCATGTCCCAGTAGGCGGCCTTGAAGGCGGCAAACTCGTCGGGGACGGCGGCGCGGTCGGCGGACAGCAGGGCGAGAAAGCCCTCTGTGACGCGCCAGGTCTGCTTGATGGAGGCGGCGACGTCGGGGTTGTCCAGGGTTCCGAAATACTCAAAGGCGGTGGCAATGTCGTTGAAGAGCTTGTCGCGAAAGGGGTCGGCGCGGCGAAACTTGCAGCCCTTGTTGCGGACGCTGGTCAGGTAGCAGACGAGCAGCTCGTCGGCAAAGATTTCGATGAAGATGTCGACGAGGGAGTGGTGCAGGACGGCGCGGTAGTCGCCGACGTACTCGTCGAGGGTGACGACCATTTGCTTCATGGCGGTGGCGGCGTACCAGCGGGGCGTGAAGAAGTCGGGCATGACGGACTTGAAGTCGACGGCGAAGACGAGCTGCGCAAACTTGTTGATGCACCAGGTGCTGCAGTCGACGTAGCCGTCGCGCAGGGCGGCGAGCTCCTGCTCGACGCGCTCGAGGTACTGCGGCGTGACGTGGGGTTCGAATTTCTGGCGGAAGCTCGAGAGGTAGCCGAGGCGCGTCTCGTCGTCGCCGTCGTCGATGCACGCAATCTGGTCGTTTGCGGCGGCGACGAGCCAGTCCTGCAGCGCCTGAAATCCCTCGAGGTCGGGCACCTTGCCCGTCTCGTAGCGCAGGGCCTCGTCCTCGAGCATGCGCTGCTGCTGCTGCTGGCGGGCGCGCAGGCGCGCAAACATGGCGTCAATGACGCCCTCGACCACGTCGGCGCGCTGCGAGGTGGCGGCGGCGTCGACCTGCTCGCGCAGCATGCGCCACAGCGCGACCAGGTTCTTGGTGCGAAAGTAGCCGTACTCGTCCTGGTCGAGGTTGGAGCCCTCGACGACGTTGCGCTCGGCAAAGTCGCGCGCCTCCTGCGCAAAGATGCGCTCGATCCACTCGTCGAGGAAGCGGATAATGAGCTGTCGAAAGTCGCGCACCAGCTCGGCCTCGCGGTTGTCAATGACGTGCGGCGCGAGGTCCGCCTGCGTGTAGCCCATCTTGGCCATCTTTCGGTAGTACTTTTCGGGGAAGCTGATGATTTCGAGCGTGTGCGCCGACGAGGCCTCGGGGTCGTCGACCATGCCGACGAGGAAGTCGTGCATGAGCGCGTGGTAGCTGTCGGCGTAGAGCTTGCCAATGTTCCATTTTTTCGGCATCAAGGGCGTCATGCCGACGCGGACGGCGTTGAGGTCGTTGAAGAACCACGCCATGATTTTTTCGAGGCGTTTGGGGTCGTCGAGGAACTCTTCGCGGGCGGCGTCAAACTGCTGCTCGGCGCCGAGCTTGATGGCCTCGAGAAACTTGGCCTTGTAGCCGCGGACTTTTTTGGCGCCGCCGTCGGCGATGCCCTGGAAGCGGACGGCGATTTCCTTGTGGTCCTTGAGGGCGTCCTGCAGAGCGAGGACGCGGCGGTCGCTCCGCTCCTCGGCCTCCATGATGACGGCGAAGCGGACGACGAGGCCGTTGTTGTCGGCGAGGACGAGATTGATGAGGTTCATGGCGAGCAGGCCGACGTGCTCGTCGAACCAGTCGACGACGTCGTCGAGGCGGGCAAAGTAGTCCTCGAGCGTGGCCTCGAGGCTCGCGTCGTCGGCGCGCTGAATCTGCTCCATGGCGTCGTCGCGAATGTTGCGCAGCTGCGTGAGCTCGTAGTGGCACGGCAGCAGGTTGGGCATGTTTTCCCGGTCGTCGTCGTCCTGGCGCAGCATGCCCTCGACCACGACGAGGCGGCTGTCAAACGTCTCGAGGTTGCGGCGCATCGTCTCGACGGCGGCAAAGTTGCGGTGCGCCTGCGAGACGAGGTTGATGCTGGCAAAGTCGTGGATCATGGTCTGCGACTCGGAGCACAGCCGGTCAATCTGCATCATCTCGTCCTTGATGAGCTGCACGGTGCGCTGCCCGTCGGCGAGGCCGGCCATGCCCGACTGCGTGCGCTCGAGCTGCTCGCGCAGGCCGCCGCGCAGCTGCCCGTCGACGGCGCCCTTTTTGCGCGCGAATTCCTGCTTGAGCCCGGGGATCTTGTCGAGGTCGTCGGGGTGTCGCAACAGCTCCGCGAGCTTGGGCACGGGGGCGTCATCCATGGTTGGGCGGACCGTTTGTGTGTGTGTGTGTGTGTGTGGCGGTGGTTCTGTCGGCAGAGAGGCTGCAACAGGTGGTCAATCAGACCATGTTGCGGGGTGCAGAGAGGCCAGTCAATGGCACGTTGTTGCACCGGTCGATTGAGATGTATACTATCGTTGAGCTGTGTGATTGATGTGTACCCTATCGTGTCGAGAAGCTTTTCGAGGTTCCGGCCCCCTTTGATTGTAGTAGGTTGAGGAAGCATCCAGCCACTGTAGCGCACGCTAACTCGGCTGTTGGCTGTGGGTTGGGCGGCCCCGCCAAAACATAGGTAGGTAGGCTGTCAGAGTGCATCTAACTACCGGCGAGAAGCTTCAGACAGCTTCTGCCTGAATCTACTCCAAAAATGCCTACAATGCACTGGTACGTCATGCTATATAGATGCAGACTTGGTAACCGTAACGTGATGGCATGCTCAATAACTCCTAATTATCCCTGTTTCGAGAGTGGCCATGTTTCCGAATCCATCTTGCGACGACAACCGCAAAGACTGCCCTGTGGCCATGCAAAAGAGTACAAGTATAATACAAGGCACCGTAGCCCGTAATGCAACAAGTACAAGAAATCCCAAACACCTTGAAATGCTTGCGCTTCACAAATCCCCGTGCCTCTGTGCTATTCGTCCCCTTCATCCTCTGATGCGCTCGACGTCCCCGAGCTACTAGTATCGTCGTCCTCGTCTTCCTCGCCGATACTCTGCTCATCAATTACATCGCCCTCCACCAGTCCTCCCCCACCACCATCACTACCCTCTTCCCCATCCTCATCTACCTCGCCCTCCTCCTCATCCTCGCCCTTGCGCTTCTTGGCTGCTCTGTCGCCGCCGTTTCCACCACCACGACCACCAGCCGGCCCGTCCTTGCGCTTGCCGCCCCCGCTGCCCTGCGGCCCCGCCGGCCCCGGCAACAAGGTATCCTTGGGTCCTAGTGTATATGTCTCGGGCAGCATTTGGCCGCTGCGCAGCACGATAATGGTGGGAAACTCTAGTACGCGCGTGTTGGCCAGGATATCGCGGAAGCAGTCCGTCACCTGCAGCGGAGACACTGTGACACGTCGGTCGGGCCGCCGCGTCTGCGGACGGCCGAGGAAGAATTGGTATTCGTGCTGCTTCTCTTCAGGCCACATGTCGATGCTGGGCCCTGTGTAGGCGAACCACAGGCCAGTCTGCGGATCCTGCAAGTTCGCAGGCGACGGCCAACATCGTGACTCGGGGGAGCGGCCGTAGTACATGGTCTGGTCTTCGGTCGCGCGGCCATCCTTTTTCGCCTGTCGTCGCTTTGCGGCTTGTTGCTCATCGAGCATCGTTCGGTACGCTTCGTGCAGGGGCACGTCATCCATGACTTTCGACAAGAACCTCGTCGCGTTCGCCGCCTCTCCTTGCGTCGCCTCCACACGTCCATCATCCACTACGAACCACTCCACCTGCCAATTGATCCTCGACGTCCTCTTATTCAACGTCGTGTTATTCTCCTTTTGCCGCGTCATGCCGGTCGGTACGCAGATAATCTCCACGTTGAGCTTCCGCAGCCTATGCGCCAGGGAGCGCTCAAATTGGCGAGTCTTGGCCTCGCGCAGCAGCCGCGTCACCAGAACCCTGCGCTTGCGCCCGTCGCGGCCCGTCTTCCAGCGCACCTCCTGCACTGTCACCGGCCGCAGCTCCTCGGCCTGCACCAGGCGGCGCTCGTCGACGAGCACGCGCTCGGCGCGCTCCAGCGACCGCTCAATGCCGTGGAGGAAGTTGTAGTCATGGTCGACGCCCGCAGGGGTGCGCAGCCGCGAGGGCGGCAGGTATGTCGTCGGATCGCGCGTACCGCTGCACTCGCTCCACGCCTTGTGCTTCTTGGTGCAGGCCAGCGAACAGCTGCGCAGGCCGCACCGCGGACACTTGTACCTAGGCACCGCGATGTGGCAGATGGCGCACAGAGACGTCAGCATAGGGTCGGCCATGCTGGGCGTCTGCAGTGAAGATGTAAGGGAAAAAGGACTCGGGTGGGAATGTCAAGCCAAAGAGGAGAGGTTGTTGTGAGGGCTGGAAAAAAAAAAAGGTCGGAGAATGTCGTGCAATCTTATCGCTAGTTACCCGCTAAAAATAGTCACCATTAAGTTACAGGGTGAGATAGAGTGACGCACGAAATTAGCAAGTTTTTGAAAAGTATTAAGAAGCTTTGCAAGGTAACAGCAAACGAACAACTACGTCGAAGGAGCGAATTTACCAAGGAAAACGAGATATAGACTGCCGGCAGCCAGGAACTACTGTCGGCATTAGTGAGAAGAGCCGCTTCTTCTGCGGCCAGGTCTGGCACTTCCCTGTACTCGAAAGATCAGCCTGAGCTCTTGAACAAGCAGAGGATAGCCACTGAGCATTTTATTCCTGCTTTATTCTTCCTTGACCTTCTCATCTTCCATGTTCTTTTTGTCAGATTCTGCAATCTGTAGCATGAAGCCTACAAGACGTCGACTGAGAGCTCCGTGTGACCCGCATCGGCTGTAATGAATGCCATATTGATGCATGGCGACAAAGTCTTCCGCCGAAGGCAGGATCCGCGGGCCAACAGCGTCACAACTAAGTTGCCCATTCCAAATTCTCAAGCGGATATAGATAATGTTCCTGATTACATTGTACTTTTCAAGTACTCGAGCTCGGATAGCAAAGTTCGGGATCCCAATACTCAACAAGTCGCACAGCGCAAAAGTCATTGCAGTTGAATAAAAATCAATTCATCCAACTTGCTCGTACACATAAAAGATCAAAGTTCTGCCAAGCCGTCGGTACGTACAAATAAATACGACATATAGAAAAGTCAAAGGAACGCCACACCGTAAAGCAACAAAACTAGAGAACAAGAAAGAAGGACGAATCGCCCAGCGTACAAGAAGAAGTCCAGTCAAAAGAAAACTCGCCCGCCAAATACATATAGCCAAAAAAAACTACATGTACATCCAATAAAAGTCCCAACGCAAGAGGATATATGGTGGCCCGCCATCATGACGCGTCCAGAAGAAAGCTTGCTAAAAAGCAAGACGGTGTAATAATAATAGTAAATAAAAGTCAAATAGTCCAAACCCCATCATTTTCCGTAGCCTATGTTGTTAAAGTGTGCTCAGCGTGTACCGCCCAGTGCGCTGATGCGCGCGCCAGAGGGTCTGTGCAGCAGCGAGTCGCCGTGCTTGGTGACAACGCCGTTTTCATTGGCGGCGGCGCTGTCGCTGCGGTTCTCCTCATAGTCCTCCTCGTCATCTTCGACAATCTTGGTGGGCACATCCTCGCGCTGGCCGTAGTACTGGGTGCTGTTGCGCTCGGGCGTCGTCGTGGCAGAGACAAATGACATGGCGGTGCTGCTGCGGTTAGGCACCAGATCCGGCGTCGGGGGGATGCTGGACGGCCGACCGGAGCGGCGACGCAGTCTCTCCTCGCCAATCTCGGAGGTGGCAGCAGAGTGGCTGTCGTCGTCGCTCTGGGCGGCACCGGAGAGGGCGCTGTGGCGGCGCGATGGCGTCTCGACATCCTGGGCCATCTGTAGGCTCTCAACAGCAGCCTGGCACTGGTCCGCAATGTTGCGAACAATGTGCGCGATCGCGTCCGTCTTGTCCTTGAGGTGACGATCCGCAACGTCCGCAAAGCTAGCAGCGGAGAGCCTCTTGGCATTGCGGGATAGCCTCAATGACTGCGTCTGTTCCTCGGTCATGCCCTCGGTGCTCTCCTCTTCGTCGCCAGGCAAATCGTCGTAGAAGCCCTCCTCAATCTCCTTGACGAGCTCGTCTGGCTTGGTCAACGACTGGATCAGATGCTCCATATGGTGGCTCTGGCCACCTATGAGGCTGCGGAGATGCAAAACGACCCGGCGAGCCTCGTCGCGCTGGCGCACAAGGGTGGTGCTAGTGTGCTGCAGCTGTGACAGCTCCTTCTTGTTCTTCTTACGCTCACGCTCAAGCTCTTCAGCAATCTCTTGCTGGAGAACAAGGGCCTCCAGAGCATCATCGCGCTGCTTCTCGGTGCCACTAAGACGGGTCGACATGCGCGCATTGTCCTCCTTCTGCTGGTCGATGAGGCCAGCAAGACGACGGTTCTCACGCTTGTGCGTCTCAATCTTGACCTTAAGATCCTGAGTCTCCTTGGTGAGCTGCTCCGCAAAGGCCTGAAACTTGAGAAACTGTTGCTTCCAGCTCTCGAGCTCCTCAACGAGATAGTTGTTGCGCTTGTTAACCTTGTTGAGCTCGGTGTCCATGCGACCCTTCAGGTTGATGAAATCTTGCCATGCCTCCTGGGCGTCACGAGAGTACTGGTTGCGCTCTCGGACAATTTCATTCAGATGCCTCATGGATACCTTGGTCATGAGCGGCTTCTTAACCGATCCGCCGAAGACAGCCTTGATGCCAGTGTTGCGGCCGAGCTTTTCACAGACGTGATCCATGACAGCCATGACAGAGTCCTGGTTCCACCATTCAGGATCCTGGATAGACTCGACCTCTCCACGCATGACAATGATTTGGCCAGCAGGGACAAGCTTACCTCCACCGTAGGCAGAGCGAAGATGGTGCGGCACACCGGCGGGGACAACATCGCCGTTGAGAGCCTGGGTCAAGCGAGTCACAAACTTGTTGCGCTGGCCAGGAGTGAGCGCGGTAGGAGGACTAGAAGTGAGAACAAAGTTGCGATCCAAATCAACAACGAGGGCGTCGTTGGGTGCGTTGAAGAGGGAGCGGCATTCAGCAGTGACACCGAGAATGTAGGGGCCTGGCTCCTGGACAAGCTCGCTAGCATGGCGGGCATGGACAACAGGAACATAGAGACCGCTCCACTCATAGACTCGCACACAGTATCGGACAGTTTCGGCGGCGACGGTGAGCATGGCAGGGTAGTGGCTGACGAAAATAATGCGGCGAGTAGGGGAGATTGCTGCCTCAATGACGCCAACAATGTTAGGAATGGACAGACAGTTGAAGAGCGGCCACATGGCAAAGTTCTGAAATCCGGTCGGGGAAGAGGGAAACTGATAGCAGAGCGCATAGTCTTTCATGTCAATACGGACAAGGTCGTTGAGTCGGGGCGCGGGAAAGCTGAGGATTCGAGAGACTTCCTCTGCGTGGAAGAGATTCGTCGCCTTATTCCAGTGAATCCACATGCCACGAAGGTAATCGCCCAAGAGATTATAGAGAGGATATCGGGAGAGGAAAGAGAGGCAGTAGGGGATCCAGTACGTCTCATCCGGGTTGTCGTAAAAGTCGGGCTCTGTACGCTTGCGCAGGTCACGGATAGTCTCAGCTCGTTTCTCATCAGCCCGGGACCACACACGCAGGCAGATACCGTAGAGAGTCTGGGAAGAGTCCTGCTGCAGGACGAAGGAATGGTGAGAGCAGTGAGGTTGGCTACGGCCCGTGCAAATTTCGACATCATGAGGGAAGCAGGCCTGAATGGCTTGGTTAGCAACACGTGCATCCGACTTTGCAATCAAAGATCATGTACGAACCCTCATAGCGGCATGGAGAGCCCTGGCAATCTCATTGTCCTGCTCCAAGCGAGGGCTGCTGCCCAGAATCTCCGGAAGCCAGAATTGGCTCACAGCCCCCTTCATGTGGCCAATCTTGCCTTGAACGGGTGCGGGGGCCCTGACCCATTGTGATGGCTCGCGGCCAACACCGCATACGAGGTAGGCGTGTGTGAGAGTCTTGGGAGTGCGCTGCTGGGGCTTGGTGTTGAAGCTCGAGGGAATCGGCTGGGTAATGCGAGAGTGCAGCGAGGAGGTTCGGCTGGGGATAAGCATCGTGTCGCCGCCATTTTGGTCGCGAGTGAGAGGACGGCCCTCGCGCTCGCCGGTGCGCGGGCGGGTGAAGCTGGGGTGAGCGCTGAGAGACGGAGTCATGGTGAATGAGGGAATATCTGCTTCGCTCGAGAGGCTCTGGATGCCAGGACTAATTCAGATGATTTGCTGGAGACAGTCGGCAACCAATTTTTCATTCAGCCATTTGACGTCTGAGTGGGAGAAGAGAAGTGAATGAGAGGGCGCGGCGGTGGCACGGTTGATATTGACTAGGAGTGGACGACTAGGAGTGGAGGGACCAGGGGGGGGGCCGACAAGATGACAATGCTGTGGCACCGCATACAAGTATGATTGAAGGCAAAGCAAGTGGGAGCGGGACCTGCAAAAGCTGCAGCGGGCGGAAGATCCGGGCCTTGTGGCCCAAACGTTGGCCGTCGTCACATCAGCTCTCAAGGAGCATGGCCCGCCTGAGGTCATGACTAGCCTCTTGGTGCACAAGGATAACTGGAAGTATTCGTGGGAGAAGAGAGGACGAGGAGGTGGCCGCCCATCCACACACATTCCAGCAAGGTATCGGTACCAGCGCGTGGAGCCCGTCGACTGCTGGGGCCTGCTATACCCAACAGGCGAGGGTTTGCAGCCTAACTAAATATTACCAAGCAAATCGGGCAAGAAGCAGCTTTTGGATTTGGCGCAAATCATCGTTTCAGACCATGGGTAACCCCTGTTGCCTTTTCCTTTGCCTCGTAGCGACCGGCCTGGCCTTTCGTCGTTGCCTCAGTTCTAACATGTAGAGTTTTATCGAACCCCTAGCAAGCCAGCTGAACAACCAAGAGAATGGCGAATAGCGGAATGGCACCGAACATAGGGGTCAAGGGCAAAAGGAGACCGCTGGCGGAGGTCGCTAGCCGTCTGTACCAGTATTCCCGCACTTGATGCCCCATCTCGGGTGTCCAAGCACCAAGCCACTAAGTTACGGAGAGGCGCGTGTGGCGCAGGGGCCCCCTGAGAGGAACCAAATTGAACTCCACGGCTTGTATCCAGTCACCAGTCCCTCATCAGCAGGGCATTGAACGGAGTAAATTGTTGGTCAATGTATTCGTACGGAGAAGGGTGCGGCGTACGCGAGGTCGGTGGAGAAGGCGGACGAACAGACGGGAGCCTGACTGAACTTATCAGCAAAGGCAAATGGTGACAGGTATTTACTCTCCGCACTGGGGAAGAAAGAAAGGAAAAGGGTGTGGCCGGTGTTGCGTGCTCGACGTAAAAAGGAAGAAAGCATGACCACAGGATGGGGAGGCTGGCTGTGCTGAGGAGCTGTAGCTTGTTGGCTTGGGCCCCTAATCAATAATAAGTAACTACCAGATGGCTTTCTTGTCGAAATTTACTGGCTCGTTAATTTCTTCGGTGCTATAGATTGATCTCTAGCATGCAAGAGTAGTGGTTGTCGTGATGGTCTCCTGCGACAGTTGGTTGATGTGGAAGCTTGTCCGTTTGTTCAGCCTGTCTGACTAACTACGTATGTCCGCCTGCCAGTTGTCGCCTCATCGCGAAAACTTGGCAACATGCATCTTTTTGCATGACCCGTGCGAAAGGCACGCACAGTATATTTCAAACTCGATTCGTCTGCGATGCATGTCGCACATTCGAGCTGCACGATGAACAAGCTTATTAGCTCCAAACATTGACAATGCAGTGTGACAGCGTTGGTCACCGCGCTTATCGGGTATCGACATTGAGTGCTAATAATATTTCAGGCACAAAACGGATATCAGCCTATCGAATGCTATCATTTTTACTCTCGAGACTTACGAGTCTACACTACAGTGAGGTAACGGTCGTGATCATGGCCCGCCACAGCTGCTACATTGGCGTTATAACCGCGAATACAATACAGGTGGTGGCGTCAACAGCCTGCTCGGTCATCTCGTCTAGACAGGATCTCTGAACTGAATGCACTCTTCGAGTGGCCGCCTCTTCATTCATCAGTTGCCGACACGATCGAGATGAGCGTTTCGACATGCGGAGCTGGTGTTTCGGAGCGACCAGGATGGTCGATGACTGCGCTCAGCGACTGATTGGCCAACGTTACAACAAGTCATCAGCACTAATACTTTCTTAGTAATTGTTATTACGAATATTGTGTTGCCCCTGGACCAGGGCCCTTGGATTGCCACTGCCAACCAGCACCTTTCGATTCTCTCCCTGACCCCAGCCTAGCTCTCCCGCATCCCAGCAAGCCAGTCGCTAGTCTCGCTACCTTGCCACCTTGCCATGCGCCGCCTACGGGCCGGTTCGTTTCATGTTGGCGCAACTCTGGGTATCTATCTTTCATCGAGAACGAGACGAAAGGCATCCACGGAGATTTCAGTCATCCGAATTCCCATCGTGAGTCGTGCTGGCGATGCGTTGGTGTCGCGGATTTGCCCGTGCCACGGACCTCTGGAAATCTTACTCGAGGCATGCATACTGATGCCGAGCCGATGCCTGCGACCCTTGTCACATGTACAAAGTACATGGCCATCGTTGTCCTCCGCGCCTTGACCACCAGTCTCGCTCCCCTATTACCGGCGACAACGCCTAATAATAATCAATATGCATCAGCTGCCGATGAGCCCCTCGGCCCCTACTCGGTGCTGATGCTGCATTGTGCCATTGATGTGTGAGAGGCTTACATGTTTCCTCCAAGGCAAGGCGAGAGCTGTCAACCGTCTCTGGTACAGTTTGTGGCTGCTGCACGCAAGCCTGCAATGGGTCCGAGCTTGTGAGCCACCACACCAAGCTGCAAGCCACATCACCAGCATTTGGGCATCATCGGTAGGCAAGCACTCTGTAATTTGCTTTTGACGTGCAGTGTCTAGCATTTATGCGACGCACCCGCGCATGAAAGAATGCAGCAATCGGCCCCCCTCAAAACAAAGAAAAACCAACCGCAAACTCGCCACTTGCCCCTTATTCAGCTTCTTGACAAGCGTGCAAGCACTTCATATGCATCGTTCAGTCTCGAGCACCTTTGGCTATGGGCACGTGGGAGTACGATTTCAATAATGTCACAGACCAGCTGTTCGCCTGCTCGGTGAATGTGTAATCCGTACTCTGCGACCGCCGTATATGCTCTCAACACCTGCAGCAAAAGTTTCACAGCTGTCCTCGTTGAATAGGCTGCATGTCTCTGCTGGCTACGACTAACAAGACCATCGGTGGGATGTAGATGCGTGACCCTGCAGCCCTACAGCTAAAGAGCGGAATTAACCAACTACCAGAAAGGTGAACACGGCCGCTCGAAGCCCGCGCTTCATATTTGCGAGACAAACAAAGTATGCGCTGCGTTATATTGCGGTATGACAGCATAGTCAGTAACACGATGCTTTTCTATGGGAGACATGAGCTACACGTCTGAAGTTCGATTCTATTACGGAGCTGTATGGCTTGGTATTTGAAGGTTCAAACGCTACATCACCTCCTCCAAGGCCACGCTTTTTCTGTCTTTTGTCTCTTGCCGATAGCAGTAAAGGCGAAAATTTGTCGGTCATAATCATCGAGCTTCAGCACCCTTTTCATGATGGCTCTTTGAACCTGATAAATCATAAGTGGACCCACTTGCCCAGAAATCAACTTCCTTCAACAATCCGGCATGAATATCATCGGGCCGTTCCGTTTTCCAGAGAGAAAAACAACGAATTCTCGCTCGGGTTATGAATCGCGAGAATTGGTCGAGAGGAGGTCTATACTCTGTACTGAGTCGGCTGTTGACGCCTATCTTGTTCACCGTTCTTTGCTAGACCTGATTCACCTAGGTCCTAGTGGCATCTCCCTTGCATGGCGATCTCTATTTGAAACATGCAGACGGCAAAGGTGAGGTTGAGGAGAATTTCGACATGCAGGGATCGTTGTTTGGGAGTGGACTCACACTGCGCCACCATTACACTTGAATTCGCCCATGTTATTGTGGCCCGTCGCAGACTTCTTTGATGGCAAAATTCTCTTTGGCCAAGACGAGCTTTCATTCGTCCGCCGTTGTAAAGAAAAGCGCCATAACAGAATTTGTGTGTACTGTTCACGATGGGCGGGTATAGCATATCCTCCAATTTGCTACAATTATGACCTCGCGGGTTGAGATGGATCTAGTAAGCTGCTTCCCAGCCTCCGCGAGGCCGTGAGGTGGAGGAAGGGATGGATTGGGACGAGTGAAAATCAGTAGCCTTTGGATCGCTACAAGGATGAACCCGACCTCCATTTACTCTGATCCAAGGAGAGCTCCGATAATCCCTAACTTTTCTTATCCGTGTTATAGTTAGCTGCGCCCTCACTTCGTATGAATGCCGACTCCCTGGACCAGAAGAAGCCACGAGTTTGACAAAGCACGACGACAGCACTGAATTATGAACTCTTTTGGCCACGGCAAGGGGCAATCAATACTTGACGGATATTAAAGGAACCTGGTCCTAGGCCCTGAAAACGTTAGTATGAGAAAGTCATCAACATGTCACGCAAACGTGACAGTGGCGCGGGGGTAGCCACATGTTTCTCCCTAAGCACGCATGGCTCACTGTTAGTTACAGATCGACCAACTCAATCGAAATATTGTTACGGATACATAGCCTGGTCTAGTGAGGTCAGGCTGCGTTGTTCTTTTCTTTTCTTTTCTTTTCTTTTCTTTTCTTTTCTTTTGCTATATGAAGAAAGGTCAGTGGGTGGTTTCTTTTCTTGTTGATCATGTCTGTTCTCTTATCGTCGGTGCACTCATTGCTTTTTTTGTTGTCTTTGTCTAACTAAATACACCAGGCAGCCTCTTGGTCCCATCACTGACACCACATGCACGGCAGGGTATGGTCTGTGCCACCGGCTCGTCGGATGTCTTTCAGCGCACACTCCTCCCCGGACCTGCTGAACTCGTGAATCTGCTCTTGCGCGCTGCAACACTTTCCAATTGAGCTTTCGGCCAAATTATCGGGCAAGGGACGAATAGCAAAAGTTCTGGAGAGTTGTCCCACGAATCAAACGGCACCAGAAGTGATGCAATCCACCCCAGTTAGTCTGGTGCTTGAAACTTTTCCTTTTATTAATATAAAGAATGTTTCCTGCCTCTTCTCCGAATGTCAGACATTCTAGACATTCGACGCATCGGCTGGGGAAAACAAAAAGGTAAACTCAAGTGGCGGTGGGGATACGAAGTATTGCGCACGCGTGAGAGTCTGTGTGGCTGCTTTCTACCAGTAACTTGCCGTGCTTGCGTCGTCTGTGGCGATATTTTGGAGACATTGCATGAATCTCTCTCCATCTTGATGTCTTGTTCCCTGCTTCCGTACGCGCCACTACAGGTTTTCTTCTTTCTTCAACGCCCCCCACGGCCTTTTTTCCGCACTCACCAATTGCTTATCGCAGAGACGAAAAAAAGATCATCGCGGCTGATCTTGAGCCCAAGAGACAGCGTGCTTCTCGGTGTTACTTTTTCCTCCCTTTTTCTACACCGGTCCCGCAAATGCGGCTAAATGCGTCGCAACTCACCGCCACTTGTTGGCCCATCCGAGATGGAGAGAATCTCGCCTGTCAGCTTGTTTTCTCAATGATCCTTTCCGGTGGCGCAGGTGAGGCGATTCAATTCTTCCGCCTTCTATCAACACTTTCCGCCATGGGATGCCCAGCTGTCCACTTTGGCTCAACGCTTTTGCCGCCTGCGCACCCGCCCACAAACGGAGTGGCAATCATGTCGTAGAAGAAACCAACTTGACAAGAGCCCGAGCCATGGGAGATGATGCTCATGCGGTCAAAATATATTTCGAAGGCGATGAAATGAATCGTCTAGTCAGATGGGAGAACTGGCCGTGAAATCCGGTTTAACAACCCGACTTGGTTAGTATTGAGGCTAACAAGCAAACTGCATCGTAGCCTTCCTCGGGTTGTCCTGATCTCTCACGATAGCTTTACCACTATAATGTAGATGAAAATTACCACTGTGCCCCGAGCCCATAGATTCCAGCTTTCAACTTAAAGACAGACCCAGACTCGGCCATTTCACGTGCTTCATCCACTGTCGCGAGGACAAACGCACGATCAGATGAAAGCACCTTCACGTACCCTATACCCCCAACATCACAACACGACACTTTGAGTCTTTGCAGCTCTCATGAAAGCATGAGCCCTGACGGCGGCGATGCACGACTTCATTTCCTGGGGCTGAGTAAGCCCGGTGCCTTGATTCGGATCATCGTCACGGTGAAGCTCCGAATCCATGATTGCGCGAATGGTCTGCGCAACCTTGCATGAGCGGCACGCCTCACCCACCGGCACAGCTTCTCCAAATGTCTTTGAGTTGCTCCTACGTCGTATCAGTCCCTGCACCAGTTCCCTTGCAACAGTTCCCTTGCACTGGCAGGCCCATGCGGCGGGGGCGGCTCGATCGCGAAGCCTTTCAGCATGAGTGACGGGGGCCGTTACGATTGATGGTCTTGCTGGTGTTGAGATACCGTACCGAAGCCGTAGCCGCCACTGCTTTTGCCAAAAATTGCATTACTATGTGCTAGTAACAGGCACATCTGCCAAGACGTCATGGGAGAAAGTCTGGGCCAGCACGCAACTGACGATGAACAGACGTAAATCAACGCTTCGCCAAAGGTAAATTCTGCTCGCCAGCTCAATCAGTACGAGACGAGGCACAGGGAGTCCCCAGATGACGAGTAGATGGGTGCGATGCGGTCCCTGTTGAAATGGTAGACGGACCGCGAGAAAGGGATCTCGATAACGTGACCGCCGACCTAGTCTGGGAGGGCGGGCGAGATGACGGTGTACGTGGCTGGTCTACTGGGCCGCGAGGTCAATGTGCGGCCTGAGCTTCGTCTCGCCGGAACAAGACGGAACCGTCAACTCTGGATGATGCCCTCGCGCACAACGACAACAATGCCCTGGCGCTGTGGCTTGGAAGAGGCCGTGGAGTCGCACAGGTCAGCGCCAAAGGTATTAATCTGCCAACTGGCTGCCGACTGCCATCTTGTCATGAGCCATGATGTGGCCACAAACATTCCGAGAGGGCCGAGGGATGGTTGACGAAAGGCAATGGCCTAGAGCTGGTGTCCTAGTCGAGATAGGGACAATCGTGATGCACAGTACTGTGCTTCACAACTGGCTCCTCTCACTCTTCCCAGTTATTGATTACTTGATACCCCGGCACCAACGTTGCTGCGGCCTCGTACCCGGAAGGGTCGAGTCACAAATTTTCGCGCATTTCTACTTCAAGGCGGATGCGCCGACCTTTAAACTATGGCAGAACGGCACTGTTCGGAAGCGGATGTATGCATGCGTCGATACGTGAGAAGCTGCAGGTGTCTACGTCACACCATATGCCTTCCGTCCCAGGCCGAACGCTAAATCTTGCGAGCGATCGATGAACATCAGCTGGCCATTGAGCAAGAGGCATTTACAGAAACGGTTTCGAGGACACAAGCCGCCTGCTTCAAAGCCATGGACTAATACCCAGAAAGAGAGCTTCGAAAATGCTCTAATTTGGACAGAGACTTGTCCTTCGCAGCAGAGACTGATGAATATGACGCGGATGTTCGATGTTGCCAGCACATGACAGCTCTCCAGAGGCTCGAACTTTACATCGATACAATCAGCATACAGATAGATTACAGCTCGCTCTCAAACATCTGACGAACGGCAATACCCAGGGTGAATAACCACAGCCTTTCCTGTAAGACTATTTCGTAATTCAACCAAAAACACAGCTTGCAAACTGTAGAATCAGTTACGTGAGGGCCAAAATGAGTGCAGCATACTTGTCTACCGGGAGAACGTCACGCTTCACTTGAGGATAGAGCCTGCTAAATTTCCGTAATCATGGAGGATGTCCTGCGAATCATGCCAGAGCCACCCCGTTGTGGGTGGATTCTCGCTGGTTTCCAAAGGCTCTGCAACACGACTCTCTTTTCAACCAAATTGAGTGATGGTGCTCCGTTGCGTCTTGATGTTGCCAAATTGAAGGGCTCTGTTTCTGGCGTTTGCCCGCTAACGCAGTGCATTATATGCTCCGTAAGAAGACTGTTTGCTGATATTGTTTTGTCACCGGGGACCAAGCTGACAACAGCGTTCTTGAGCTCTAACTCTTGATTGATCGGATGGTGCTTTTGATGGTTATGACCATATTGTTTTGATGGAGAGCGCATAGGGCAGCAAGGGCCGACTTGAAGTAGATGGCAAGTACATCGGGTACATCTGCACCTATAACAATTCGGTTTAGAATTCGAAACACGGTTGAAACTACATATGCGCCACCCACATAGGGCAGAGCCTGAGCCATGAAGTAACAGCAAGACTGAGGATTGGCAGTAAGCAGTATAACTGCACGGTCACCGTAAAGCCATGCAGCAGCTTTTTCCTCCTCGAGCGTGACATCAGGTGTCATGAGAAGCGCATTAACCATGCAGCTCGATAGTCGAATGCGAGCGTACGATACGGATTGAACAGGCCGATGCGCTCACTATGCACTACGGCGTGACCCACCACACGCTGACATGTTATAAGGGAAGTACGGTTCATGATCTAGACTGAAAAACCAGCGATTATGCATCTGGTGATCTGAGGCGATGGTCCGACGTTACCTCAGGTGGCATCCCAACGAAAAAACTACTGCCAGCGAGTGAGCTTCATCGAGTCCAAGTGAGAAGTAGTCTGTGCGTCTCCTGGGGTTGGCCGATTAGCTAAATATGATTTGGCATAGTATGAAGTTCCGATCGTGGAGAGCCCCGCGGGATCCTGCTGAATAGAGTAGAGCAGCAATAGCTCGATTGCGCATCGCTCGGATCAGCAACCACTTCCCAGATAAATAGACGAGGAACCTTCACTTAAAGGAATATTCATGCGTGGGCTAATGATTACCATGTCAAGTGTTTCTCGTAAGGTCGTCTTTCCGCCAATCAGGTTCGAAGACAAGACGGCATCCGACCTGAGCCAGGGTCTGCAAAGTGACAGGAGACAATATGTCCCGCTTCTCCGTCCGTGCAGGTGTACACAATGAGATGTCAAAGAATGCGAGAAAGAATGTAAACTGGTGCCAGGCATCCTGCACCGTCACGAAGAGACAGGGGCCTTTGCTACAAGCGAGTCTTGTTGGCATAGTGACCATGCATGTAAAGAGCAGCGGGAAAAGTCAAATGCAACGGAAACCGCGCACATGTAAAGGAGGCTCGCATCTGGAAAAGCCGGCGACCATGTCGCGGCGTTATGGGTAGAGTCGGTCGGGGTGTTGCATTGAGGAAATACACCTGCTTGAGAGAAGGTTGCATGCAGGCGTGATATCTGCAAGGAAGCGGTGGTGTGCTCCCTCGGCCGCCTCAAAGAAAAGGGTAATTAATTGCGCACATCACAGTCGTGTTCTCGTTTAGTTCTTTGTTTGAGCATGAGCAGCTATCACGCCGCCGATGGCATGGTGGGCAAGCAGTTCATCCGAGGTAAGTCGCATGCAACTCCGGAGGACAGTTGCCGCTGTCAGCCCTGCAAATCGAGACCGATTGCATCGATCAGACAAGCAGGCTATGTGCTGAATTCGGCTACGACAAAAAGACTTGGCCTGCCGGTGGGGAGGGGGGGGGATTTGAGAAAGAGGGGACCACAAACAGTAGGATCTACCCGCTGTCTGAGCGTCGGTGAGAGAGCTGAAGACGGGAATGATTATTGGACAATTGGATTCAAAGGATTTCCGTCAAGGTGGCTTGCCACATGAATAAGGAGCCCTGATTATTCGGACCCTTGAATGAAAACGGCGCGTGCCATCAAGACCGCTCTGGTGTCTCTGAAAGACGCGGGTACGTGGTTGATCGAGACAAAACAGCCCACCCTTCCACATATCAGGAGCATGTGCTCATTGTCCCCTCTCTGCCTTGAGTCAGTTGAGGCCGCAATTAGGGCAAATTGATCAACTGACGATGATAACTTCTTGTCATTCTCCATCGTTCGCTGGCAAAACTCGACGACAGGGTACGGAAATTCTGACATGTGAAAATGGATGGAGATGGTAACAAACAAGGGTTCGATCCACAATAAGTTACGTGAGGCCCGATTTAGATTTGCCAGCCAAGAACATTCAGCTTTCGAGGGATATGGATCCTCGGAAGCAGCCTCCGCGAGCGATTGGTGGCACTGAAAATTTGACGCCTGGCCTGATTCGAAACCTGGTTCAACCAGTCTCGTGTGCCGTGATTCGATTGAGGGGTGTCGCTGTCCGACAGGTGGAGTATCCGGTCTCCGAGCCACAGCCAAGCCTTGCACAATTAGGTCTCAAATAATGATGATAATTGCAATACCCGCACTACAAGCCCTTGGCGGCTAGGGCCGGAGTTTTCCTCCTTCATTGGCGCGCTTGACTACCTTGTTGGAACAGATGCATGCAGGTCAGACCCAACTTTGCCTTGGTTCTGCTCATGTCCCGGAGAGGGTGCCTCGAAAATAGCTGAAGAAAAGCTCATGCTGGTTGCACGTAATAATGGAGATAACTAGATGCCGTGGATGAGCGCCAGGCCTGCGACAATCGAACTAGTGACGGCGCTCAGCTAAACCAGGACTGGCGTGGCTGGGAATGTTGATATCTAACGTGCCAAGATGGCAAACATGTGGCGAGCAATTTCGCCATGTTAAAATCAGGCTTGACATGCCAGTGTCGTGGTTCCGGTTGCTTTTCGTAAATAGAGTTTGTCCTAGGAGCTGGTTAGTTGGAGCACACTTATGACTATTGCCAACTAAAACACGGATAGTCGATGTGCTGCTGCTGTGTGACGAAATTACGACTTGACCCGGCCCTGATCTGACAGCGGTGACGTGAGTCAAGATTGGTGTGTAGGTAGGAGGCTGATGCTGTCGTAAGTATGGTGTTATCGGTACACATAGAGAGGTACACCACTAGCTGTGCCATGGCATGGCACTGATACATTGACGTGCTTATCGCTGCAAGCCACACTAATCAGCGTTACACGGTCGTATCGGGATGCAGGAGGTCGATACAGTTGGCCATATCAGTACAGTAATTATGCTGATTATCTACGTCGACCCTCAATTGAGCAGGCCGGCGGAGCTGCTGTCGTAGGGATACCGTCTATTCCGCGGCAGATGATAAGTGCCCGTGATGCGATAGTGACAGGGAGATGTGTTGTTGCAACCCAAGGCACCTCGTACATCCATCAATCGTAATGGGAAGTCACATTGTAGCAGGCGCTATCGCTGGCGAGAGGTACGCTGGCGAGAGGTATACGAGTCGTGGGCATGCCGTTTAGATATGCTCGCCTCTGTTTTTCGGGAGTGTCCGACAATTTCTCGTGCGGAACAAGGCATTCCCATTGATGCTGTCATATCGAGGCCTCGGAACTAGTGGCGTATGCAGACAAACGTACCCGTATGGCCCCTCCCATCCAAAAGCAATGTCGCAGCTGATAAATATCGTGGCCGTAACGGTTGGGCGAGGAGAACGCGGAGGGCACAGGCCAAGATTGAGGCAGATGGTGGACCCGTTCGCCGGAAAAAGGAGTGAGCGCAGGATTTGGAGGGCTCTCTGGACTCGAGTTAGCTTGGATGTGCAACATTGTACTAGCGTCAAGATATGGAGCGTAGCGTTGGATGTAGATTAGATGTTTGGATGAATGGGCGAGTTGGTAGGAGAAAAAAGGGTGGGCAAGCTTTCACATGCCAGAATCGCAAGCGTAGGCAAGAATGGTGTGGGCGGGGAGTGGGCCAATCAAAAGTCCGGATTGGCCCACCCCTGCCAGCTTCAAACGGACACTGCCAGCTGGCAGCCCGTTTGGACCTCTTTGACCTACCAACTACGAGGACTGCTATCAGAGAATGAACGGGATGGCTACACTAACTAGCAAAGGGGAAAGAAACAAAGTAAAATAAAAAGAAGGAGAAAATAAAAGAGAGCCGATATATAATGCGGAATAATGTGCAAGACAAGAACCAGCGGAGAAAAAGAAAAAGAAAAGAACAATGACAGGCACCCGCCACAGGTTCTGCATGGTGGCCACTATCACATGCGTGGCGCACACCAAAACGTAACCACCCCTGCTCGAAATCAAGAAACGGTCTTATACCTATCGACGGGCCAAAAACAGATAAAGTCCTGCCACACACGTCTCTTGTCCGTATGACGATCCTGTTCTTTCCTCTTTCCTTGTGCTTCATCCAACACTGCTTGATTTCAAGGGAATAAGACTCGATTCCATCTTCAATTCCAAGATACCTTCACCCACCACCTTCACCACCAGTACCAACACCACTCAAAAATCACTCCACTACAATGGCTGTCGCTCAGGTCAACGGCAACGTCGAGGGCTCTGCCCCTCAATCTGCTTTCCTCCAGGTACGTGCCCTATACCACAATCACCACGATGCCATCGACACCTAACAGCCCTCACAGCACCTCCTCAACTACCCTCTCATCTCCGACACGGTCAACACCGTCTCCAGCACCGTCAACTCCAACCCCATCGCCCAGCGCTCTATCAAGCTTGGCGACTCTGCCTACAAGACCTTTGCCGCGCCCATCCTCCCCTACTTCTCCAAGCCCTACCAGTACGTCTCGCCGTACGTCCAGCGCGCCGACTCGCTCGGCGAGCAGACCCTCACCCGCATCGACGAGCGCTTCCCCATCGTCAAGAAGCCCACCACCGAGCTCTACAGCGACGCCAAGGCCCTCGTCTTCCTGCCCTTGAACAAGGGCCTCGAGGGTCGCGACCACGTCTACGAAGTCTACAACGCAGAGTCTAAGAAGCAGGCTGAGAAGGGCTACCTGGGCCAGGGCAAGGCTGCTGTTGCCACTCTCTTCCACGTCAGCAACGAGACGCTCGCCCTCGCCAGCAGCTATGTCGCTGTCAAGAAGGCCGAGGTGACCCAGGAGGTCAAGGAAAAGATCAACCAGTAATTTTTCTGGCTAGCTTCTGTTTTCTTCATGTGAAATCATCATGGGCTGTGGCAGTGTCTGGTTGCCTTGTTTGTGGCGTTTCTGAATTCGGCCCCAAGAAATGCAAAACCATGTCGAGATATCCCCACTTCCTGCATGGATGCATTGCATCATGGCGCTTTGGCTTGGGATCTTCCGTTGTTACTTGATATTCCTCCTTTTTCCCTTTACAAACAACCTTTGGGATTCATTGGGCATACAGTGCTTGCCGGTTGTTGATTGGTTTCCGTCTTTTCTCCTGTGGCCGCCCCCTTTCGCAGCCCGATGGCTCGAAAACAGGCGCAAACGCATTTGGCCTATTCTTTTCCCTCTTCTGTTTTCAAATTGCATGAAATGGCGATGACTTGGATGACACAATAAAAGCGAGTTACCAATTGGACGTGTTCTATCTACCTTAATAGACTCTTTTTCTCTCATGACTGCTCTAAAGGTGTGAAATGCGATGTTGTAGTTTGCGACCGCCGACATTTGTCGGGAATCGACACTTTTTCGAGTCAGCACTTTGCATTCGCCCATCTGCCACATCTTGACAAAAATTTCTTTTTTTTTCTCCCCCCCTTGAAACAAGTGAAAATGTTTTAGTGCGCCCATGGTTCCTGTTTTTTTCTTCTCAAGCAGGCTTATTCCCTAGCGAACTAGGTGAACTAGTGTGCCCGCGCCGCGCCGAGCTCCTAGTTAATCATAAGCGCCGGCTTCCCCGATCGTACGTCTTTTGGCCTTGGCACCGTTAAGCTCCGAGGCTGTCTAGGTCGCCGACATGCTTATTACTGTTCTTTGTCGCCACCACCCGAGCCGAGGCGATTTTGCCCCAACATCAGTGCGCAAAGAAGAAGAAACGAAAAAAAGAAATCATCTGCCGAGTGGCGCATGAAAATCATGCTGCGAGGCCAGGGCGCTAGATAGTAAAAGATATGATGAGCTTGGGCCAAGGCAGTGGCAGTGTAGCGGTATTACTACTGCAAGTTGGGGATAGTTTGTGCGAAGGTAGTATGAGTTGACGAAAGACGACGGCACATAGCCAACTAACGTAGGCATGTAGATGCGAGTATAAAGATCCCTCACGGCTACAGTGTATTAGAGAGGTCTTTGGCATCAACTTGAATGAAGATCGGCAAGCTAGCCAAACGCACCATCATACCGCGCCTCGAGCAAGAGTATATCAAAGCGCATCATGATCACATCGAGATGGCCACGTGAATAGATACATATATGTGATAAACCAGAACTACAAGACACAAGTAGCGAAGCGAAAACTAAAATCATGATCTAGACGTCTAAAATCTATCCTCGCATCTAAAAAGTAGGACCATCCTGTCGATCCATTAGGAAACCGTGCGGATCGTACGCTGACTGAACGGCCATTAGTCGTGCATGGTTCTGCTCGCCGTAGCTCTTGAGAACTGGCTGAGTATCCAATGCGTCGTTCATGAAGACGGGGTTGTAGCTAAAGACAACAAGTTCAGTAAATTTGGCCATTACAGGGCGGGGAATGCATGGTATGCGTACCTTAGAGTTTCTAAATCGCCGCTCTTGTAGTTTGTCGGATAGATGCCCGAGTACTTTTCCACATGCAGGTCATGGGCGTCCTGCACCATGGTCTTGATCCATTCGTTGCACTCGGTATCGCAGAGAGGGTTCGCCCACGCCAAGTCGTACTCGATCCAGACGCGGTCGCCGTGGTCCGGGTTGACGCCGAGCGCGTTGCCGCCGTTGCGCTCCTTGGACGCCTGCGCCATGAAGCTCGGCATCGGCTGCACCGCAAACGCGAAAATCTTGAAATCGACCGGGTCCCTCAGCGCCGCCTGGACGGCCCGCTTCTTGATGAGTTTCCAGTGGTCGACGAGGAAGTCGGTCATGTTGGCCACGGGCATGGCCGGGAACGCGTTGACGCCGATGCGGAAGCGCAGGCCCTTGTAATTGCCGGCGAGAATCTCCTTGGTTAGGCTCTCAAACGTGCGCACGCCCGTGTTGTCGGTCAGCGCCGTGATGGCGAGGAAGTCATCAAAGACGCCTGCCGGCACTGCGATGTCGTCGTAGAAGAAAGTGACGAGGATCACGGGCACGTTGAGCACGAGCACGCCCGCAAAGTCAAAGGTCGGGATAATGGCGGCCTTGGGGTCCGTATTCTCCGAGGTGAAGCGCGACACGGCCTCGAGCACGGCCGCGTACTTGTCCTCGGTGTAGGTGCGCACGCCGCCCCAGATTTGGCCCTTGACGCCCGACTCAAAGACTTGCATCGTCGTCTTGGTCACGACGGCGTAACGGTTGCCGCCACCGCACAGTGCGAAGTAGAGGTCTGGGTTCGAGGTCGCGTTGGCGTGCGCAACGGTGCCGTTGGCGAGGACCGTTTCGAAGTTGATGACATTGTCGCATGCGAATCCCTGATACGTCAGGTAAGACGGGGTAATTCAAGAGAAAACAGAGAGAGAAGGAGAGAGAGAGAGAAGGAGAGAGAGAGAGAGAGAGAGAGGGAGAGAGAGAGAGAAAGAGAGAATGAGGGGAGGGAGAGAAAAGAAAAGAGACAGTGAAAGAGAGGAGGAGATACAGAGATATCGCTTTACTGAAATTACCACTTACATGCTGAGCAGAAAGGTAGGATAGCCCACCTCCGAGAATGAGACCTGTCGTGCCCACATCACCAAGACGGCCACCGGTAACCGTCTTGCCGAGGGGCTGCAATACGCCATACACATCCTCCCACTTACACCCAGCGCCAATCTCAATTTCGCTGCCGTCCCTCGACGGCGTGGCGGTCTGAAAGTTGGGCCGGAACGCAATCAAGACGCCACCGCTGACGCTGGAGAAGCCCGTGTTGGGGTTATGCCCGCCCGCTTTGAGCGCGAAGCGGACCGACTCGTACCGGTTGAGCGTCTGCACGGCAAAGGCCACCTCGTCAGTCGTGGACGGGAAGAAGGCGCAGGCGGCGCGGTTCAGGCTGTTGGCGGCGTTCCAGTAGTCGAGGTTGGCGGCGTTGTAGGCGGGCGCGCGGGCCAGCGTGCTCACGCCGTACGGGCCGAGGGGATCCCAGGCGAGCTTGTCGGGGAACTGCTGGACGAGCGCATCGCATACGGCCTTGGTATCGTCCGAGGGCTCCCAGGCGGCGGAGACGGTCGAGGCGAAGAGGGCCAGGAACGGCACGGCGGCGGCGGCAAAGAGGCGCGCCATGGTGGGACTACCAAGGGGCTACCTGGAAGAGGGAGGGAGTAGAAGAGAGCTACGGATGGAGATACAGACGACGAGCGGCATCCTGCGATGCTCAATGTCTTATATACATGGTCTTTGGGGAAAAGACATGGTCCAGGGAAGGGGACGGCGGCGTAGGGCGACGGCAGTTACAATGATCAGCGCGGAGCCTCATGTATAATGGCTGACTGTTATTAGAGAAAGAAAGATGGACCATGTTGCATCGCTCACTGGATACTTTGGGAAATTTTCGATGCTCCTCTGGGCGAAACCCCGCAACGGAGGTGAGGAGCTGACCGTGGGGATGTTGAGGATACCGATTGACAGCTACGCCACGACACGGGATTTTGCTTTTCTCGATGCCATTTGTGGGCCAGCAGTCCCTGAGTTGGTGCTGCCCATACGAGCATTCATTGTTTCCCCTCGTGAGTCTTTCGGCAGAAGAGCCTTGATTGGTAACGGTTGTGTTGTGTTTTCCCCAGACTTTGTACGTGGGGAGCTGAAAGTCACCAACCCTGGTGTCAATCTGCCAGTAGGAAGCTGTATCGTCTTCAGACATTTTCTTAATAAATGTGTTATATACCAGTATTTACGTATGCATGAGTAATATAGATACATACACAGGGGTCAATCAAAGCATATCCGTATTTGGGCTTCTGTTTGTGTTTGCGAGTCAACAGAGTCAACCAATCTCTCATACTTGAGCAGCCGGGTCCCACTACGAAGCGCTTTGACTCTACACCTTATGATTAGCAAATGGCTGACAGGTTACAGGATTCCCAATTATTGCCCTCGGTTCTCACTTTTCTATAAACAAAAGTGGAATGCCGAGGCAGCATAATCTTGCTCAGCAATGCAGCGTCCCGACATCTCAAATCGGTCTCAGTACGATGGTTGTAGTCGCCCGCTCGCCGAGAACCTTCGGTGATGGAGTAGCGGCAAGGGCCGAGATGCACGAAAAAGCCTCTTAGCAGTTATATATCAGTATTTATACGGTAAGTACATTTTGTACCTTTGATTCCAGTTAAGCAACTGGCATTTCCGTGATATGAGCGGGATCACATGCTTAATATGCAAGGCGAGTGTATTGGTCACACAGGCTCCAGGGAGCAGCACATATGTCTGACAGAAGAAAAAGAAAAAAAAAGAAAAAAGGCTCAAAGATAAATTGCCGGTCTCGGAGGGAAATGAAGAGGCGTCGTTGTGGCTCACTGGCTCTGCACAACTAGCTCTGTCGGAACTAGCAGCACCCGACATCAACGTGCGTACTATCATGCACAACTACGGGGTCGGAATTATATCATGCATAAGTGTCAAAATGAGCTAAAAACAAGGTTCGGGTCAAGGACATATTTCCGATATTTGTTTAGTGACAAGGGTATGTCAATGCAGTTCCCTGAGACATATGTACATATTACTACAATGATACGGATATGTTTATCCGTATCCGCCCCCAATTGGAACACAGGTGTGGATTATTCAAAACTTACAGGATGAAAGAATTTAGTTTCTCGGAAAAGGAATTTCTTGCGTCGAACAATGGATTCCACCACCGTAAAAGGACAGTTCGTATATGTAGACGGGCTCAATTTCTCGCCCCGAATAGAGATCTTGTATAACCTTGAGCGCGGCCTTGTCCGCCTTTCTATCCCCAAACTGCGGGAAAATGACGCCATCATTCACCACCAGATAGTTGACATAGGTCAGCGACGGGTAGTCTTCCTTGCCGCTCTCAATGTCCTTGCGTATCTGCCTGCCCACGTCCAGCTTGCCCAGATCCGCCTCGGCGACTTCCGTGATGCGAAACCGCCGGCCGCGGGCGTCGGTAGCGCCTGCGAGAATGTCACGGGCCTCGTGGTACATTTGCACAAAGGGGTCGGCCGGGTCGGCGGTGCTGCTGGGCCGGCTAAGGAGCACCCGGCCCGGCGCGACGAAGCGCACGAGGCCGTCGACGTGGCCGTCGGTGATGTCGAGGCCGCGCCGGCCAGGCAGCCAGATAATCTTTTCGACGCCGAGCGTGCGGTACAGCTCTTCTTCCGTTTCCCCTTTTCCCCGACCCGGATTGCGGTTGTCGATGAGGACGGAGCTCTCGGTGATGAGGAGCGTGCCGTCGCCGTCAACCTCCAACGAGCCGCCCTCGGCTATCAGCGACGACGCGACGACGGGGATGCTGCTGCGTGCGGCGATGATGCGCGCGAGAGAGCTGCACGTGCCTGTAGGGTACTTGCCGCCCCAGCCGTTGAAGTTGTAGTCGACGGCGTGCAGCCGGGCGTCGTCGTCGTCGTCGTCGTTGACAACAAAGGTTGGCGCCATGTCGCGCATCCACAAGTCGAGCTTGGGGTAGCCGTCGACGGGAAGGAGCGTGATGTTGTCGGAGCGCTTGAAGCGCGACTCGGCCTCTTGGAGGCGCTCGGGCGTGACGACGAGCGTGACGGGCTCAAACAGCGCCACGGCCTCGGCAATCGTGGTGATGTCCTTGGTCACATCCTTGAGGCCCTGCTTGTCGTCGAGATAGGCGTCGTTGGCGGCGGCAGGCCACGCCATGATGACGCCCGACTGCCTCTCCCATTCCGCGGGGCGGAAGAAGGTGATGTTTGCACGGTGATTTACGGTGGCCATCTCGTAGAGTGTGTTTGTGCCGAGTACGAAAAGAATGAAGCTTGTGAGCTGCAAAACAGCTGCGATGGTGCTCTAGTCTCTTATACAAATATGCAGGCCAATTTGTTTCTACTACAAACTCGAAATTACGTATGAGATGAATCTGCCTGGAGGCCGCTCCTGGTCCGCAGTCGCCGGTGTAAGCTCTCGATCGTTCAAACGCAGAGGCTGAGCGGTGATGAACTTTATTAGTTCATCTTCCCAACACAGTAGCCTCTCTCCTTTCACAAGGCGCAGCGCTGTTAGCCTGGAAGCTAGGCATAAGAGCTGGTGGGGATGGTGAACGGTTTCTCTGTAGTCTAATTCTCCGTAGTCTAATTGAGTCTGTACTTACAGAAGCGGAATCGTTTCTGGGCTGGGCGCGGAGGGATTGAAATTCGCGATAAGAAGAATGTTGGTGCCAATTTGCTTGGCCTGGCTGTTGGCGTCGAGTCATGACGTGCCATCACGATTTGGTATTCTAATGAGATGCAAGTACGTAGAAAATACTTCCATCTGTGAGCTACATACACTAATAACCAAGTACCTATTATTCACGAATCGTTAGTGAAACAAGCGTCCGCAGTTTTCGCGCTAAGCCGAAATGGCACACAGGCAGAAAACTCGGCGAGAAGTCCGAGGTGGGTAATCGGCCTCGAGTCCTGCAAATTCCCCAGGTCCAACTCCGATCAATTCATCCCCGAGCATCTCACAATCATGCGGTGACTTGACCGTAGTCTCGGAACTTTACACCCCATTGTCTCACGGCAGCGTGTAGCTGCAGGGTCCAGACGGCACGCGACGTCAATTGCCAGCACAGTAGCCTTGCCACTAACTGCGCAGTTGCCCAGCACCACAGCACACTCCGCTGGGGCTCGTATCAGCTTTATAGTCCATCTTCATCTGATACATCTCGCTCAGGATGCCGGCATCTGGCAGCAACGGCACAGCTCCGGCTGTCGGGCAGGATCGAGAATCTGCTGGCGGGGCGCCGACGATCACACGGAAGATTACCGCGTGTGTCGCGTGTCGCAAGCAAAAGGTAATGCACTACCTGGGTGTATTTCCTGACTATGAACTTTCCGAGGCCTTTGTACCAACTCGATGCTAGATCAAATGTCATATGAAAGATGCGCAACCGCCTTGCACTCGCTGCAAGAAGCGCGGACTGCCGTGCACCGTCAATCGCAGTCTGCAAATGCTACTCGAAAATGACAATCTGTAAGTGACGGGGGATAACGGCCTCAAGAGTAGGAATTGCTAATAGGCCAATCCTTATAGTTGGAAAGGCCAAATGGAAAGGAGAATCGATCGCATAGAGGCTGTTCTTCGCACCGGCGCTTCTAGCAGCGCCGACTCGGCAGAAATCCTGCGCCTTCTCGATGGCGATCAGGACAGTGTAGCTGATATCACCATGGCCGCAGACAAGGCCGATGACACGACCATGATGTCGGAAGAGCCAGAGCATTGCAGCACTCAGCTGGAGCCTCTCAAGGAGGCCAACCCCACCGGCAATAATTGGAGTATTGTCATGGATCTAGAGTCCAGCCCGGGCTCTCTTCCAGGGTTCTACATCTCCCAAGGAGAGGCACAGCCGCGGCTTGCCAACTGCAGCGACATTATATCGCGCGGCATCATCACACTCGAAGCCGCTCAGAGATACTTTGACGCTTACCAAACCAGGCTGGATCACTTCCCCTACCGTATCCTCGGCGACGTGGAAACGCGAACCCTCGAAAATGTTCGCTCCTCCTCA
The DNA here is from genome assembly GCA_038367545.1 of Beauveria asiatica. Lineage (NCBI taxonomy): Eukaryota > Fungi > Ascomycota > Sordariomycetes > Hypocreales > Cordycipitaceae > Beauveria > Beauveria asiatica. Next base: position 4,399 of record JAAHCF010000336.1, on the reverse strand, counting down.
CCACTACTCGTTGCCGCCGTGTCCACTGTCGGGGCACTGCATCTGGCCTCCCCCGACTATCAATCGTGCTGCGCCGCCTTCCTTTCGCAGTGCGCCTCGCAGACATTCTCCAAAGACGTCAACATTGACGACATCCGCGCACTCTGCATCGGCGCGTTTTGGCTGGGCGAGGTTGCATGGACGCTTGTCGGCACAGCTGTGCGCATGGCAACCGAGCTGCAACTGCACAAGAGCTTCTTCAAAGCGCTCCGGGGAGACAAAAAGGCATATCTCAATGCTCGATTATACTATCTCGTATACATCTGCGACCATCACTTTAGTATTCCGTTTGGACGCCCTCCGCTGACGCGACAGTGCGAGGCGATCCGCAGCGTGAGGAAGTTTCTCGACTTTCCGCACACAACCGAAGATGATGCGCGGCTAGTCAGTCATGTTTTGCGTTGGACCGTTTTATCCGAAGCTGTGGATTCCTTTGGTGTGGATGTTAATCAGCCGCTGGGCGACACGGATCTACCTGCGCTACGACGGTACAACATCGCCATGGACACACTTCGCGCTGAATGGATGGAACGATTCGCGCCGAACCCCCACATTGGCAACTACCCGCGCAAAGGAGTCGTGCTGCAGTACCACTTCTCGAAGCTGTATCTATGCTCGCACGCGTTCCGTGGCAGTGCGACCCGGACGACACGGATGCAGACGCAATCGGCCGAGGTCATGATGGAGCTGGACGAGATTGCCAATGCCGCTGTGCGGTCTGCCATGTCAATCCTGCGCTCGGTGAATGCGGACGAAGAACTGCAGTCCTTCTTCGACGGCCTGCCCATATACTTTGGCACCATGCTCGCCTTTTCGATTGTGTTTCTCCTCAAGGTCTCTTCCAAATACTCTAGCTTCATCCAGGTCAATAGCAGCGAGATCCGGCCACTCGTATCCGAGACGGTCACGGCGCTGGAAAAGGTCACGTCCAAGATGCACAGGAGGCATCTGCTCGTGAGTATGACCAAGGGTATGCGTGGGCTTGTGCAGAAGATGAAACCACAAGAGGCAACTGGGCCACTTGCAAATTCAAGTATCGATTCGTCCAATCAACAGCCTCCGCTGCAGGATCCTACGCTGAGTTTGGCAGCCAATGGAGAAGATGCTATGGGCATGTTTGGGGAGCCGGCGAATAATTTCTTCATGGGCACCTATGACTTTCTGATTGATCAAGCAGACTTTTCGGAATTCCTTTGAATACCATGTCCATGCAATCTTTCAAAGAAAGAATGCAGCTTATACGTGGAGTATGGCAACAATCGGAAACGATGGCTACAAGTAACGGCCCCGCTCCGTGTATACATGGACAGGCATGACGGACAGGTGGCCGCCTTGTCATGATCAGGTCGAGTAACGTTGCTATGCTTGCTGTACAACGCACATGCATATATATGGTCTCCTCCGTGAGCAAATTTTGCATTCGGTATCAATTAGAGAATCATTGTGCTTCTGGTGCAGTCGTGAAGTCGGTATCGGTCTTCGCGCCGGTCGCACGCTAGGCTGGATACGAGGCAACAGCTAAAGCTGCACCGTCTGCAGATTACCGCAACTAGATATGGCTGCAACAAGATTATAACTCGAAAAAAACGCCACTCGTTCTGTGATGAACCCCTCATCTTGAAGGAACCCAGAGAAAATCCAAGAGCTTTATCAACATGTCGAATACACAGTCTGGTAAGCCAAACTATGCTGTCTACTGCGTCGCAGATGCCAACACCCTTGACGATAGTTGCTCTCCACGGCAGGACATATCAACTGCCTCGAAAACCAACAGTCATCATCTGCATCGATGGATTCGATCCCGAGTATCTAGAAGCGGGCCTCGCCGAGGGTATCCTGCCCAACATGGCCAACCTCATGAGCACTGGTTTTCACGCCACCGCCACTTGCTCGATGCCGTCCGTCACCAACGCCAACAACGTGTCCATCATTACTGGTGCCCCCACGGCTGTCCACGGCATCGCCACGAATTACTTTCTCGACCGGGCTACCGGCAAGGAGACCATGATTGTCGACGACGCCCTCGTGCGCGGCTCCACCATCCTGGCCGAGATGGCCGCGCAGGGAGTCCGCGTGGCCGCCGTCACGGCCAAGGACAAGCTGCGCAAGATTCTGCAGCGCGGGCTCGACCGCTCCGACGCCATTTGCTACTCGACGCAGCTCGCCAGCGACGAAGTGCTGGCTTGGCTGGGCCACGATGCGCGGCCGGATCAGTACTCGGCGGAGCTGTCCCTGTACGTCCTCGAAGCTGGCGTCAAGCTGCTGCGTGAGGACAAGGCCGACTTGTTGTACCTCACGCTGTCAGACTACGTGCAGCACAAGTACGCACCACACGAGTCCGAGGCTCAGCAGTTTCTGGCGGCGATTGACGAGAGAATCGGCGAGTGTCTCCAGCTGGGCGCCGTCGTGGCCGTGACGGGCGACCACGGCATGAGCGACAAGTCGGACGCCGACGGGAACCCGGTTGTCTTGTATGTGCAGGACGAGCTTGAAAAGAAGTTTGGCCCGGGATGCGCGCGCGTCATCTGTCCAATTGCCGATCCTTTTGTTGTTCACCATGGCGCTCTCGGCGGATTCGTGCGTGTCTACGTGCGCGAGTCCCACGCGGAGCGTATTCCCGCCATGGCCGCATTCATGGGCTCGTTTGACAAGGTCGAGGTCTCGCTCCTCAAAGAGGAAGCCGCTGCTCGATTTGAAATGCCACTGGATCGAGAGGGCGACTTTATCATTGTGGCCAAGGAGAATGCGGTGCTGGGCGCCAAGGAAGCAGAGCACGACTTGTCGGGTCTCAAGGGCCATCGGCTGCGCTCCCACGGAGGCTTGTCGGAGCAGAGAATCCCGCTTCTGCTTTCTGTCCCGGTTGCAGCCACGGACGCGAGTACGCGGGAATGGAAAAATTACGACATTTTTGACATTGGCTTGAATAGCCAGTAGGCTTACAATGAGCATCTTGAAAAGGTTGTTATTTTCTGGCCCGTTTTATTTACCTCGAAATGTACAGTCTGCCGTCTAGCGACAGCGGGCAAGCCTCAACTCCTGCCCAAGTGCAAATTTTGCATGCCCGAAGGTGACTGGCTGGTTCTTCTCAGCAGCCAAAAGAGTATATACAAATATGGCATCGCAAAATCGCTTAAAATATGAGAGATCTCTGCAGTGTTTCGTGATGAAATTACGCGGCTAATTGGATCCAGTCAGTACTTTGTTCGGAGAATGTACATGAAAAAGAGGCGCAACTTACCAACACAGAGGTTACTCGTGGGCCACATATTGATGCAAGGGTAGTGAGTGCCATCGACATCGGCCGACAGCCAAGGGTTCCATTTGATGAGTTGATCCGACGAGATGCCAAACTCGGAAGCGACAGGGCCGCAGTCGTCACCGCGCTGAATCTTGTACCATTTCTTGCAGCCGCAGACGGTGCCTTTACCGACGGGGAACGGAGCGTCGTCGGCGTTGCATGGAGGCGTCGGAAGAGGATTGGGAGCAGTGACACCTAAAAAAAACCCCATGGCAATTGTTTAGCCAAGTCCCAAGAACAATCTTTGCCTCCCCATTTACTTACCCACGCAAATCTGTTGCTGCGGCCAAAAGTTGATGCAGTCGTAAAACGTGCCGTCAACGCTCATGCTCACGTCGGGGTTCCACTTGATGACGTCGTCGCGGCCGACGCCAAACTTGCTGGCTACCTTGCCGCAGTCGCCATCGCCCGCCTGGATCTTGTACCAGTTCCAGCAGGGGCAGGCGCTGTGCGGGAGGGCGCCATACGGAGGCTTGGAGCCCTGCGCGCAGGTGTTTTCTCTCGGGGTGAGAGGTGTGGCGGCGGCGGCGGCGGTGAGGGATAGCGTGGAGGCGGTAACGAAGGAAATCTTCATTGTGAAATGTTTGTAAACGATTGTGTAGATTAGTGGAATTAGAAGCTGATTTTAGAAGCTGATTTTTTTTTTTTTTTTTTTTTTAGAATGTGCCTGCACAAAAGATGTTTTGAATCAAGTGAATCGACGGAAGGATTGATTGGCTTTGCGCGCTCTATATACAAATGGTCCAGCATTGCTCGTTCAATATGACCCAGCGCATGGGTGTAAGATTCTGCTTTTACTTTTTTCAAACTTTCCCCACGACGATGAAGCCATGATTTCATGCGTTCATAATAGCTCTGACGGCCGCACGATACAATCTACAGCCCATGGGGGAAGGGAGGGTCAGACTACCCGTTCTGATCCGCCGAGTTACTGCTTATGCGACTAGGTTCGCGAGGTAACAAGCATTCAGCGGCCACGTTTTCCGGCCATGATAGGAGGCCAAATTGGAACTAGTCGTTCATTTTTATCTATCTTTTTTTTTTTTTTTTTTTTTTTTTTTT